>CM077034.1:217201438-217324250 GCA_039090855.1 Macrothele yani
TTTGTTGATGGCATCACCGGAGATTGTGAAGACCGAGTGAATTGTGGGTCGTGTTGACATTATATAAAGTGTACTTAACTCAAGTGTTAATAAACGTGCTGTCTTCCTTACGGAAAGCCTCTTCATTATTGCATATGGGGAAACATGCTGTAACATTGAACTCCCGACATTTGTTCCAAGACAGTGGAGAAAGATGGTTGCCCCCTCCTCACACAACTTTGAAGAAGAGGACTTTATATGATAAGAGATTAAGACTTGATTTTTTGACTTTAACGATTTGTTGATGGCATCACCGGTGATTGAGAAGACCGAATGAATTGTGGGTCGTGTTGACAACATATAAAGTGTACTTAACTCAAGTGTTAATAAACGTGCTGTCTTTTTTATGGAAAGGCTCTTCATTATTGCATATGGAGAAACATGCTGTAACATTGAACTCCCGACATTTGTTCCAAGACAGTGGAGAAAGATGGTTGCCCCCTCCTCACACAACTCTGAAGAAGAGGACTTTATATGATAAGAGATTAAGACTTGATTTTTTTTACTTTAACGATTTGTTGATGGCATCACCGGAGATTGAGAAGACCGAGTGAATTGTGGGTCGTGTTGACATTATATAAAGTGTACTTAACTCAAGTGTTAATAAACGTGCTGTCTTCCTTACGGAAGGCCTCTTCATTATTGCATATGGGGAAACATGCTGTAACATTGAACTCCCGACATTTGTTCCAAGACAGTGGAGAAAGATGGTTGTCCCCTCCTCACACAACTCTGAAGAAGAGGACTTCATATGATAAGAGATTAAGACTTGATTTTCTTGAATTTAACGATTTGTTGATGGCATCACCGGAGATTGAGAAGACCGAATGAATTGTGGGTCGTGTTGACAACATATAAAGTGTACTTAACTCAAGTGTTAATAAACGTACTGTCTTTTTTATGGAAAGGCTCTTCATTATTGCATACGGAGAAACATGCTGTAACATTGAACTCCCGACATTTGTTCCAAGACAGTGGAGAAAGATGGTTGCCCCCTCCTCACACAACTCTGAAGAAGAGGACTTTATATGATAAGAGATTAAGACTTGATTTTTTGGACTTTAACGATTTGTTGATGGCATCACCTAAGATTGAGAAGACCGAGTGAATTGTGGGTCGTGTTGACATTATATAAAGTGTACTTAACTCAAGTGTTAATAAACGTGCTGTCTTCCTTACGGAAAGCCTCATCATTATTGCATATGGGGAAACATGCTGTAACATTGAACTCCCGACATTTGTTCCAAGACAGTGGAGAAAGATGGTTGCCCCTCCTCACGCAACTCTGAAGAAGAGGACTTTATATGATAAGAGATTAAGACTTGATTTTTTTGACTTTAACGATTTGTTGATGGCATCACCGGAGATTGTGAAGACCGAGTGAATTGTGGGTCGTGTTGACATTATATAAAGTGTACTTAACTCAAGTGTTAATAAACGTGCTGTCTTCCTTACGGAAAGCCTCTTCATTATTGCATATGGAGAAACATGCTGTAACATTGAACTCCCGACATTTGTTCCAAGACAGTGGAGAAAGATGGTTGCCCCCTCCTCACACAACTTTGAAGAAGAGGACTTTATATGATAAGAGATTAAGACTTGATTTTTGGACTTTAACGATTTGTTGATGGCATCACCGGAGATTGAGAAGACCGAGTGAATTGTGGGTCGTGTTGACATTATATAAAGTGTACTTAACTCAAGTGTTAATAAACGTGCTGTCTTCCTTACGGAAAGCCTCTTCATTATTGCATATGGGGAAACATGCTGTAACATTGAACTCCCGACATTTGTTCCAAGACAGTGGAGAAAGATGGTTGCCCCCTCCTCACACAACTTTGAAGAAGAGGACTTTATATGATAAGAGATTAAGACTTGATTTTTTTGACTTTAACGATTTGTTGATGGCATCACCGGAGATTGAGAAGACCGAGTGAATTGTGGGTCGTGTTGACATTATATAAAGTGTACTTAACTCAAGTGTTAATAAACGTGCTGTCTTCCTTACGGAAAGCCTCTTCATTATTGCATATGGGGAAACATGCTGTAACATTGAACTCCCGACATTTGTTCCAAGACAGTGGAGAAAGATGGTTGTCCCCTCCTCACACAACTCTGAAGAAGAGGACTTTATATGATAAGAGATTAAGACTTGATTTTCTTGACTTTAACGATTTGTTGATGGCATCACCGGAGATTGAGAAGACCGAATGAATTGTGGGTCGTGTTGACAACATATAAAGTGTACTTAACTCAAGTGTTAATAAACGTACTGTCTTTTTTATGGAAAGGCTCTTCATTATTGCATATGGAGAAACATGCTGTAACATTGAACTCCCGACATTTGTTCCAAGACAGTGGAGAAAGATGGTTGTCCCCTCCTCACACAACTCTGAAGAAGAGGACTTTATATGATAAGAGATTAAGACTTGATTTTCTTGACTTTAACGATTTGTTGATGGCATCACCGGAGATTGAGAAGACCGAATGAATTGTGGGTCGTGTTGACAACATATAAAGTGTACTTAACTCAAGTGTTAATAAACGTACTGTCTTTTTTATGGAAAGGCTCTTCATTATTGCATATGGAGAAACATGCTGTAACATTGAACTCCCGACATTTGTTCCAAGACAGTGGAGAAAGATGGTTGCCCCCTCCTCACACAACTCTGAAGAAGAGGACTTTATATGATAAGAGATTAAGACTTGATTTTTGGACTTTAACGATTTGTTGATGGCATCACCGGAGATTGAGAAGACCGAGTGAATTGTGGGTCGTGTTGACATTATATAAAGTGTACTTAACTCAAGTGTTAATAAACGTGCTGTCTTCCTTACGGAAAGCCTCTTCATTATTGCATATGGGGAAACATGCTGTAACATTGAACTCCCGACATTTGTTCCAAGACAGTGGAGAAAGATGGTTGCCCCCTCCTCACACAACTCTGAAGAAGAGGACTTCATATGATAAGAGATTAAGACTTGATTTTCTTGACTTTAACGATTTGTTGATGGCATCACCGGAGATTGAGAAGACCGAATGAATTGTGGGTCGTGTTGACAACATATAAAGTGTACTTAACTCAAGTGTTAATAAACGTACTGTCTTTTTTATGGAAAGGCTCTTCATTATTGCATACGGAGAAACATGCTGTAACATTGAACTCCCGACATTTGTTCCAAGACAGTGGAGAAAGATGGTTGCCCCCTCCTCACACAACTCTGAAGAAGAGGACTTTATATGATAAGAGATTAAGACTTGATTTTTGGACTTTAACGATTTGTTGATGGCATCACCTAAGATTGAGAAGACCGAGTGAATTGTGGGTCGTGTTGACATTATATAAAGTGTACTTAACTCAAGTGTTAATAAACGTGCTGTCTTCCTTACGGAAAGCCTCTTCATTATTGCATATGGGGAAACATGCTGTAACATTGAACTCCCGACATTTGTTCCAAGACAGTGGAGAAAGATGGTTGCCCCCTCCTCACACAACTCTGAAGAAGAGGACTTTATATGATAAGAGATTAAGACTTGATTTTTTTGACTTTAACGATTTGTTGATGGCATCACCGGTGATTGAGAAGACCGAATGAATTGTGGGTCGTGTTGACAACATATAAAGTGTACTTAACTCAAGTGTTAATAAACGTACTGTCTTTTTTATGGAAAGGCTCTTCATTATTGCATATGGAGAAACATGCTGTAACATTGAACTCCCGACATTTGTTCCAAGACAGTGGAGAAAGATGGTTGCCCCCTCCTCACACAACTCTGAAGAAGAGGACTTTATATGATAAGAGATTAAGACTTGATTTTTTTACTTTAACGATTTGTTGATGGCATCACCGGAGATTGAGAAGACCGAGTGAATTGTGGGTCGTGTTGACATTATATAAAGTGTACTTAACTCAAGTGTTAATAAACGTGCTGTCTTCCTTACGGAAAGCCTCTTCATTATTGCATATGGGGAAACATGCTGTAACATTGAACTCCCGACATTTGTTCCAAGACAGTGGAGAAAGATGGTTGTCCCCTCCTCACACAACTCTGAAGAAGAGGACTTTATATGATAAGAGATTAAGACTTGATTTTCTTGACTTTAACGATTTGTTGATGGCATCACCGGAGATTGAGAAGACCGAATGAATTGTGGGTCGTGTTGACAACATATAAAGTGTACTTAACTCAAGTGTTAATAAACGTACTGTCTTTTTTATGGAAAGGCTCTTCATTATTGCATACGGAGAAACATGCTGTAACATTGAACTCCCGACATTTGTTCCAAGACAGTGGAGAAAGATGGTTGCCCCCTCCTCACACAACTCTGAAGAAGAGGACTTTATATGATAAGAGATTAAGACTTGATTTTTGGACTTTAACGATTTGTTGATGGCATCACCTAAGATTGAGAAGACCGAGTGAATTGTGGGTCGTGTTGACATTATATAAAGTGTACTTAACTCAAGTGTTAATAAACGTGCTGTCTTCCTTACGGAAAGCCTCATCATTATTGCATATGGGGAAACATGCTGTAACATTGAACTCCCGACATTTGTTCCAAGACAGTGGAGAAAGATGGTTGCCCCCTCCTCACACAACTTTGAAGAAGAGGACTTTATATGATAAGAGATTAAGACTTGATTTTTTGACTTTAACGATTTGTTGATGGCATCACCGGAGATTGAGAAGACCGAGTGAATTGTGGGTCGTGTTGACATTATATAAAGTGTACTTAACTCAAGTGTTAATAAACGTGCTGTCTTCCTTACGGAAAGCCTCTTCATTATTGCATATGGGGAAACATGCTGTAACATTGAACTCCCGACATTTGTTCCAAGACAGTGGAGAAAGATGGTTGTCCCCTCCTCACACAACTCTGAAGAAGAGGACTTCATTGATATGAGATTAAGACTTGATTTTCTTGAATTTAACGATTTGTTGATGGCATCACCGGAGATTGAGAAGACCGAATGAATTGTGGGTCGTGTTGACAACATATAAAGTGTACTTTACTCAAGTGTTAATAAACGTACTGTCTTTTTTATGGAAAGGCTCTTCATTATTGCATACGGAGAAACATGCTGTAACATTGAACTCCCGACATTTGTTCCAAGACAGTGGAGAAAGATGGTTGCCCCCTCCTCACACAACTCTGAAGAAGAGGACTTTATATGATAAGAGATTAAGACTTGATTTTTGGACTTTAACGATTTGTTGATGGCATCACCTAAGATTGAGAAGACCGAGTGAATTGTGGGTCGTGTTGACATTATATAAAGTGTACTTAACTCAAGTGTTAATAAACGTGCTGTCTTCCTTACGGAAAGCCTCATCATTATTGCATATGGGGAAACATGCTGTAACATTGAACTCCCGACATTTGTTCCAAGACAGTGGAGAAAGATGGTTGCCCCTCCTCACGCAACTCTGAAGAAGAGGACTTTATATGATAAGAGATTAAGACTTGATTTTTTTGACTTTAACGATTTGTTGATGGCATCACCGGAGATTGAGAAGACCGAGTGAATTGTGGGTCGTGTTGACATTATATAAAGTGTACTTAACTCAAGTGTTAATAAACGTACTGTCTTCCTTACGGAAAGCCTCTTCATTATTGCATATGGGGAAACATGCTGTAACATTGAACTCCCGACATTTGTTCCAAGACAGTGGAGAAAGATGGTTGCCCCCTCCTCACACAACTCTGAAGAAGAGGACTTTATATGATAAGAGATTAAGACTTGATTTTTGGACTTTAACGATTTGTTGATGGCATCACCGGAGATTGAGAAGACCGAGTGAATTGTGGGTCGTGTTGACATTATATAAAGTGTACTTAACTCAAGTGTTAATAAACGTGCTGTCTTCCTTACGGAAAGCCTCTTCATTATTGCATATGGGGAAACATGCTGTAACATTGAACTCCCGACATTTGTTCCAAGACAGTGGAGAAAGATGGTTGCCCCCTCCTCACACAACTTTGAAGAAGAGGACTTTATATGATAAGAGATTAAGACTTGATTTTTTTGACTTTAACGATTTGTTGATGGCATCACCGGAGATTGAGAAGACCGAGTGAATTGTGGGTCGTGTTGACATTATATAAAGTGTACTTAACTCAAGTGTTAATAAACGTACTGTCTTTTTTATGGAAAGGCTCTTCATTATTGCATATGGAGAAACATGCTGTAACATTGAACTCCCGACATTTGTTCCAAGACAGTGGAGAAAGATGGTTGCCCCCTCCTCACACAACTCTGAAGAAGAGGACTTTTTATGATAAGAGATTAAGACTTGATTTTTTTTACTTTAACGATTTGTTGATGGCATCACCGGAGATTGAGAAGACCGAGTGAATTGTGGGTCGTGTTGACATTATATAAAGTGTACTTAACTCAAGTGTTAATAAACGTGCTGTCTTCCTTACGGAAGGCCTCTTCATTATTGCATATGGGGAAACATGCTGTAACATTGAACTCCCGACATTTGTTCCAAGACAGTGGAGAAAGATGGTTGTCCCCTCCTCACACAACTCTGAAGAAGAGGACTTCATTGATAAGAGATTAAGACTTGATTTTCTTGAATTTAACGATTTGTTGATGGCATCACCGGAGATTGAGAAGACCGAATGAATTGTGGGTCGTGTTGACAACATATAAAGTGTACTTAACTCAAGTGTTAATAAACGTACTGTCTTTTTTATGGAAAGGCTCTTCATTATTGCATACGGAGAAACATGCTGTAACATTGAACTCCCGACATTTGTTCCAAGACAGTGGAGAAAGATGGTTGCCCCCTCCTCACACAACTCTGAAGAAGAGGACTTTATATGATAAGAGATTAAGACTTGATTTTTTGGACTTTAACGATTTGTTGATGGCATCACCTAAGATTGAGAAGACCGAGTGAATTGTGGGTCGTGTTGACATTATATAAAGTGTACTTAACTCAAGTGTTAATAAACGTGCTGTCTTCCTTACGGAAAGCCTCATCATTATTGCATATGGGGAAACATGCTGTAACATTGAACTCCCGACATTTGTTCCAAGACAGTGGAGAAAGATGGTTGCCCCCTCCTCACGCAACTCTGAAGAAGAGGACTTTATATGATAAGAGATTAAGACTTGATTTTTTTGACTTTAACGATTTGTTGATGGCATCACCGGAGATTGTGAAGACCGAGTGAATTGTGGGTCGTGTTGACATTATATAAAGTGTACTTAACTCAAGTGTTAATAAACGTGCTGTCTTCCTTACGGAAAGCCTCTTCATTATTGCATATGGGGAAACATGCTGTAACATTGAACTCCCGACATTTGTTCCAAGACAGTGGAGAAAGATGGTTGCCCCCTCCTCACACAACTTTGAAGAAGAGGACTTTATATGATAAGAGATTAAGACTTGATTTTTTTGGACTTTAACGATTTGTTGATGGCATCACCGGAGATTGAGAAGACCGAGTGAATTGTGGGTCGTGTTGACATTATATAAAGTGTACTTAACTCAAGTGTTAATAAACGTGCTGTCTTCCTTACGGAAAGCCTCTTCATTATTGCATATGGGGAAACATGCTGTAACATTGAACTCCCGACATTTGTTCCAAGACAGTGGAGAAAGATGGTTGCCCCCTCCTCACACAACTTTGAAGAAGAGGACTTTATATGATAAGAGATTAAGACTTGATTTTTTTGACTTTAACGATTTGTTGATGGCATCACCGGAGATTGAGAAGACCGAGTGAATTGTGGGTCGTGTTGACATTATATAAAGTGTACTTAACTCAAGTGTTAATAAACGTGCTGTCTTCCTTACGGAAAGCCTCTTCATTATTGCATATGGGGAAACATGCTGTAACATTGAACTCCCGACATTTGTTCCAAGACAGTGGAGAAAGATGGTTGCCCCCTCCTCACACAACTCTGAAGAAGAGGACTTTATATGATAAGAGATTAAGACTTGATTTTTGGACTTTAACGATTTGTTGATGGCATCACCGGAGATTGAGAAGACCGAGTGAATTGTGGGTCGTGTTGACATTATATAAAGTGTACTTAACTCAAGTGTTAATAAACGTGCTGTCTTCCTTACGGAAAGCCTCATCATTATTGCATATGGGGAAACATGCTGTAACATTGAACTCCCGACATTTGTTCCAAGACAGTGGAGAAAGATGGTTGCCCCCTCCTCACGCAACTCTGAAGAAGAGGACTTTATATGATAAGAGATTAAGACTTGATTTTTTTGACTTTAACGATTTGTTGATGGCATCACCGGAGATTGAGAAGACCGAGTGAATTGTGGGTCGTGTTGACAACATATAAAGTGTACTTAACTCAAGTGTTAATAAACGTACTGTCTTTTTTATGGAAAGGCTCTTCATTATTGCATATGGAGAAACATGCTGTAACATTGAACTCCCGACATTTGTTCCAAGACAGTGGAGAAAGATGGTTGTCCCCTCCTCACACAACTCTGAAGAAGAGGACTTTATATGATAAGAGATTAAGACTTGATTTTTTGGACTTTAACGATTTGTTGATGGCATCACCGGAGATTGAGAAGACCGAGTGAATTGTGGGTCGTGTTGACATTATATAAAGTGTACTTAACTCAAGTGTTAATAAACGTGCTGTCTTCCTTACGGAAAGCCTCTTCATTATTGCATATGGGGAAACATGCTGTAACATTGAACTCCCGACATTTGTTCCAAGACAGTGGAGAAAGATGGTTGCCCCCTCCTCACACAACTCTGAAGAAGAGGACTTTATATGATAAGAGATTAAGACTTGATTTTTTTGACTTTAACGATTTGTTGATGGCATCACCGGTGATTGAGAAGACCGAATGAATTGTGGGTCGTGTTGACAACATATAAAGTGTACTTAACTCAAGTGTTAATAAACGTACTGTCTTTTTTATGGAAAGGCTCTTCATTATTGCATATGGAGAAACATGCTGTAACATTGAACTCCCGACATTTGTTCCAAGACAGTGGAGAAAGATGGTTGCCCCCTCCTCACACAACTCTGAAGAAGAGGACTTTTTATGATAAGAGATTAAGACTTGATTTTTTTACTTTAACGATTTGTTGATGGCATCACCGGAGATTGAGAAGACCGAGTGAATTGTGGGTCGTGTTGACATTATATAAAGTGTACTTAACTCAAGTGTTAATAAACGTGCTGTCTTCCTTACGGAAAGCCTCTTCATTATTGCATATGGGGAAACATGCTGTAACATTGAACTCCCGACATTTGTTCCAAGACAGTGGAGAAAGATGGTTGTCCCCTCCTCACACAACTCTGAAGAAGAGGACTTCATATGATAAGAGATTAAGACTTGATTTTCTTGACTTTAACGATTTGTTGATGGCATCACCGGAGATTGAGAAGACCGAATGAATTGTGGGTCGTGTTGACAACATATAAAGTGTACTTAACTCAAGTGTTAATAAACGTACTGTCTTTTTTATGGAAAGGCTCTTCATTATTGCATACGGAGAAACATGCTGTAACATTGAACTCCCGACATTTGTTCCAAGACAGTGGAGAAAGATGGTTGCCCCCTCCTCACACAACTCTGAAGAAGAGGACTTTATATGATAAGAGATTAAGACTTGATTTTTTGGACTTTAACGATTTGTTGATGGCATCACCTAAGATTGAGAAGACCGAGTGAATTGTGGGTCGTGTTGACATTATATAAAGTGTACTTAACTCAAGTGTTAATAAACGTGCTGTCTTCCTTACGGAAAGCCTCATCATTATTGCATATGGGGAAACATGCTGTAACATTGAACTCCCGACATTTGTTCCAAGACAGTGGAGAAAGATGGTTGCCCCCTCCTCACGCAACTCTGAAGAAGAGGACTTTATATGATAAGAGATTAAGACTTGATTTTTTTGACTTTAACGATTTGTTGATGGCATCACCGGAGATTGAGAAGACCGAGTGAATTGTGGGTCGTGTTGACATTATATAAAGTGTACTTAACTCAAGTGTTAATAAACGTGCTGTCTTCCTTACGGAAAGCCTCTTCATTATTGCATATGGGGAAACATGCTGTAACATTGAACTCCCGACATTTGTTCCAAGACAGTGGAGAAAGATGGTTGCCCCCTCCTCACACAACTTTGAAGAAGAGGACTTTATATGATAAGAGATTAAGACTTGATTTTTTGGACTTTAACGATTTGTTGATGGCATCACCGGAGATTGAGAAGACCGAGTGAATTGTGGGTCGTGTTGACATTATATAAAGTGTACTTAACTCAAGTGTTAATAAACGTGCTGTCTTCCTTACGGAAAGCCTCTTCATTATTGCATATGGGGAAACATGCTGTAACATTGAACTCCCGACATTTGTTCCAAGACAGTGGAGAAAGATGGTTGCCCCCTCCTCACACAACTTTGAAGAAGAGGACTTTATATGATAAGAGATTAAGACTTGATTTTTTTTACTTTAACGATTTGTTGATGGCATCACCGGAGATTGAGAAGACCGAGTGAATTGTGGGTCGTGTTGACATTATATAAAGTGTACTTAACTCAAGTGTTAATAAACGTGCTGTCTTCCTTACGGAAAGCCTCTTCATTATTGCATATGGGGAAACATGCTGTAACATTGAACTCCCGACATTTGTTCCAAGACAGTGGAGAAAGATGGTTGTCCCCTCCTCACACAACTCTGAAGAAGAGGACTTTATATGATAAGAGATTAAGACTTGATTTTCTTGACTTTAACGATTTGTTGATGGCATCACCGGAGATTGAGAAGACCGAATGAATTGTGGGTCGTGTTGACAACATATAAAGTGTACTTAACTCAAGTGTTAATAAACGTACTGTCTTTTTTATGGAAAGGCTCTTCATTATTGCATATGGAGAAACATGCTGTAACATTGAACTCCCGACATTTGTTCCAAGACAGTGGAGAAAGATGGTTGTCCCCTCCTCACACAACTCTGAAGAAGAGGACTTTATATGATAAGAGATTAAGACTTGATTTTCTTGACTTTAACGATTTGTTGATGGCATCACCGGAGATTGAGAAGACCGAATGAATTGTGGGTCGTGTTGACAACATATAAAGTGTACTTAACTCAAGTGTTAATAAACGTACTGTCTTTTTTATGGAAAGGCTCTTCATTATTGCATATGGAGAAACATGCTGTAACATTGAACTCCCGACATTTGTTCCAAGACAGTGGAGAAAGATGGTTGCCCCCTCCTCACGCAACTCTGAAGAAGAGGACTTTATATGATAAGAGATTAAGACTTGATTTTTTTGACTTTAACGATTTGTTGATGGCATCACCGGAGATTGAGAAGACCGAGTGAATTGTGGGTCGTGTTGACATTATATAAAGTGTACTTAACTCAAGTGTTAATAAACGTGCTGTCTTCCTTACGGAAAGCCTCTTCATTATTGCATATGGGGAAACATGCTGTAACATTGAACTCCCGACATTTGTTCCAAGACAGTGGAGAAAGATGGTTGCCCCCTCCTCACGCAACTCTGAAGAAGAGGACTTTATATGATAAGAGATTAAGACTTGATTTTTTGGACTTTAACGATTTGTTGATGGCATCACCGGAGATTGAGAAGACCGAGTGAATTGTGGGTCGTGTTGACATTATATAAAGTGTACTTAACTCAAGTGTTAATAAACGTGCTGTCTTCCTTACGGAAAGCCTCATCATTATTGCATATGGGGAAACATGCTGTAACATTGAACTCCCGACATTTGTTCCAAGACAGTGGAGAAAGATGGTTGCCCCCTCCTCACGCAACTCTGAAGAAGAGGACTTTATATGATAAGAGATTAAGACTTGATTTTTTTGACTTTAACGATTTGTTGATGGCATCACCGGAGATTGAGAAGACCGAGTGAATTGTGGGTCGTGTTGACAACATATAAAGTGTACTTAACTCAAGTGTTAATAAACGTACTGTCTTCCTTTTATGGAAAGGCTCTTCATTATTGCATATGGAGGAAACATGCTGTAACATTGAACTCCCGACATTTGTTCCAAGACAGTGGAGAAAGATGGTTGTCCCCTCCTCACACAACTCTGAAGAAGAGGACTTTATATGATAAGAGATTAAGACTTGATTTTTTGGACTTTAACGATTTGTTGATGGCATCACCGGAGATTGAGAAGACCGAGTGAATTGTGGGTCGTGTTGACATTATATAAAGTGTACTTAACTCAAGTGTTAATAAACGTGCTGTCTTCCTTACGGAAAGCCTCTTCATTATTGCATATGGGGAAACATGCTGTAACATTGAACTCCCGACATTTGTTCCAAGACAGTGGAGAAAGATGGTTGCCCCCTCCTCACACAACTTTGAAGAAGAGGACTTTATATGATAAGAGATTAAGACTTGATTTTTTTGACTTTAACGATTTGTTGATGGCATCACCGGTGATTGAGAAGACCGAATGAATTGTGGGTCGTGTTGACATTACATATAAAGTGTACTTAACTCAAGTGTTAATAAACGTACTGTCTTTTTTATGGAAAGGCTCTTCATTATTGCATATGGAGAAACATGCTGTAACATTGAACTCCCGACATTTGTTCCAAGACAGTGGAGAAAGATGGTTGCCCCCTCCTCACACAACTCTGAAGAAGAGGACTTTATATGATAAGAGATTAAGACTTGATTTTTTTACTTTAACGATTTGTTGATGGCATCACCGGAGATTGAGAAGACCGAGTGAATTGTGGGTCGTGTTGACATTATATAAAGTGTACTTAACTCAAGTGTTAATAAACGTGCTGTCTTCCTTACGGAAGGCCTCTTCATTATTGCATATGGGGAAACATGCTGTAACATTGAACTCCCGACATTTGTTCCAAGACAGTGGAGAAAGATGGTTGTCCCCTCCTCACACAACTCTGAAGAAGAGGACTTCATATGATAAGAGATTAAGACTTGATTTTCTTGAATTTAACGATTTGTTGATGGCATCACCGGAGATTGAGAAGACCGAATGAATTGTGGGTCGTGTTGACAACATATAAAGTGTACTTAACTCAAGTGTTAATAAACGTACTGTCTTTTTTATGGAAAGGCTCTTCATTATTGCATACGGAGAAACATGCTGTAACATTGAACTCCCGACATTTGTTCCAAGACAGTGGAGAAAGATGGTTGCCCCCTCCTCACACAACTCTGAAGAAGAGGACTTTATATGATAAGAGATTAAGACTTGATTTTTTGGACTTTAACGATTTGTTGATGGCATCACCTAAGATTGAGAAGACCGAGTGAATTGTGGGTCGTGTTGACATTATATAAAGTGTACTTAACTCAAGTGTTAATAAACGTGCTGTCTTCCTTACGGAAAGCCTCATCATTATTGCATATGGGGAAACATGCTGTAACATTGAACTCCCGACATTTGTTCCAAGACAGTGGAGAAAGATGGTTGCCCCCTCCTCACGCAACTCTGAAGAAGAGGACTTTATATGATAAGAGATTAAGACTTGATTTTTTTGACTTTAACGATTTGTTGATGGCATCACCGGAGATTGTGAAGACCGAGTGAATTGTGGGTCGTGTTGACATTATATAAAGTGTACTTAACTCAAGTGTTAATAAACGTGCTGTCTTCCTTACGGAAAGCCTCTTCATTATTGCATATGGGGAAACATGCTGTAACATTGAACTCCCGACATTTGTTCCAAGACAGTGGAGAAAGATGGTTGCCCCCTCCTCACACAACTTTGAAGAAGAGGACTTTATATGATAAGAGATTAAGACTTGATTTTTTGGACTTTAACGATTTGTTGATGGCATCACCGGAGATTGAGAAGACCGAGTGAATTGTGGGTCGTGTTGACATTATATAAAGTGTACTTAACTCAAGTGTTAATAAACGTGCTGTCTTCCTTACGGAAAGCCTCTTCATTATTGCATATGGGGAAACATGCTGTAACATTGAACTCCCGACATTTGTTCCAAGACAGTGGAGAAAGATGGTTGCCCCCTCCTCACACAACTTTGAAGAAGAGGACTTTATATGATAAGAGATTAAGACTTGATTTTTTTTACTTTAACGATTTGTTGATGGCATCACCGGAGATTGAGAAGACCGAGTGAATTGTGGGTCGTGTTGACATTATATAAAGTGTACTTAACTCAAGTGTTAATAAACGTGCTGTCTTCCTTACGGAAAGCCTCTTCATTATTGCATATGGGGAAACATGCTGTAACATTGAACTCCCGACATTTGTTCCAAGACAGTGGAGAAAGATGGTTGTCCCCTCCTCACACAACTCTGAAGAAGAGGACTTTATTGATAAGAGATTAAGACTTGATTTTCTTGACTTTAACGATTTGTTGATGGCATCACCGGAGATTGAGAAGACCGAATGAATTGTGGGTCGTGTTGACAACATATAAAGTGTACTTAACTCAAGTGTTAATAAACGTACTGTCTTTTTTATGGAAAGGCTCTTCATTATTGCATATGGAGAAACATGCTGTAACATTGAACTCCCGACATTTGTTCCAAGACAGTGGAGAAAGATGGTTGTCCCCTCCTCACACAACTCTGAAGAAGAGGACTTTATATGATAAGAGATTAAGACTTGATTTTCTTGACTTTAACGATTTGTTGATGGCATCACCGGAGATTGAGAAGACCGAATGAATTGTGGGTCGTGTTGACAACATATAAAGTGTACTTAACTCAAGTGTTAATAAACGTACTGTCTTTTTTATGGAAAGGCTCTTCATTATTGCATACGGAGAAACATGCTGTAACATTGAACTCCCGACATTTGTTCCAAGACAGTGGAGAAAGATGGTTGTCCCCTCCTCACACAACTCTGAAGAAGAGGACTTTATATGATAAGAGATTAAGACTTGATTTTCTTGACTTTAACGATTTGTTGATGGCATCACCGGAGATTGAGAAGACCGAGTGAATTGTGGGTCGTGTTGACATTATATAAAGTGTACTTAACTCAAGTGTTAATAAACGTACTGTCTTTTTTATGGAAAGGCTCTTCATTATTGCATATGGAGAAACATGCTGTAACATTGAACTCCCGACATTTGTTCCAAGACAGTGGAGAAAGATGGTTGCCCCCTCCTCACACAACTCTGAAGAAGAGGACTTTCTATGATAAGAGATTAAGACTTGATTTTTTTACTTTAACGATTTGTTGATGGCATCACCGGAGATTGAGAAGACCGAGTGAATTGTGGGTCGTGTTGACATTATATAAAGTGTACTTAACTCAAGTGTTAATAAACGTGCTGTCTTCCTTACGGAAAGCCTCTTCATTATTGCATATGGGGAAACATGCTGTAACATTGAACTCCCGACATTTGTTCCAAGACAGTGGAGAAAGATGGTTGCCCCCTCCTCACACAACTCTGAAGAAGAGGACTTTATATGATAAGAGATTAAGACTTGATTTTTTTGACTTTAACGATTTGTTGATGGCATCACCGGAGATTGAGAAGACCGAATGAATTGTGGGTCGTGTTGACAACATATAAAGTGTACTTAACTCAAGTGTTAATAAACGTACTGTCTTTTTTATGGAAAGGCTCTTCATTATTGCATACGGAGAAACATGCTGTAACATTGAACTCCCGACATTTGTTCCAAGACAGTGGAGAAAGATGGTTGCCCCCTCCTCACACAACTCTGAAGAAGAGGACTTTATATGATAAGAGATTAAGACTTGATTTTTTGGACTTTAACGATTTGTTGATGGCATCACCTAAGATTGAGAAGACCGAGTGAATTGTGGGTCGTGTTGACATTATATAAAGTGTACTTAACTCAAGTGTTAATAAACGTGCTGTCTTCCTTACGGAAAGCCTCTTCATTATTGCATATGGGGAAACATGCTGTAACATTGAACTCCCGACATTTGTTCCAAGACAGTGGAGAAAGATGGTTGCCCCCTCCTCACACAACTTTGAAGAAGAGGACTTTATATGATAAGAGATTAAGACTTGATTTTTTTGACTTTAACGATTTGTTGATGGCATCACCGGAGATTGAGAAGACCGAATGAATTGTGGGTCGTGTTGACAACATATAAAGTGTACTTAACTCAAGTGTTAATAAACGTACTGTCTTTTTTATGGAAAGGCTCTTCATTATTGCATATGGAGAAACATGCTGTAACATTGAACTCCCGACATTTGTTCCAAGACAGTGGAGAAAGATGGTTGCCCCCTCCTCACACAACTCTGAAGAAGAGGACTTTCTATGATAAGAGATTAAGACTTGATTTTTTTTACTTTAACGATTTGTTGATGGCATCACCGGAGATTGAGAAGACCGAGTGAATTGTGGGTCGTGTTGACATTATATAAAGTGTACTTAACTCAAGTGTTAATAAACGTGCTGTCTTCCTTACGGAAAGCCTCTTCATTATTGCATATGGGGAAACATGCTGTAACATTGAACTCCCGACATTTGTTCCAAGACAGTGGAGAAAGATGGTTGCCCCCTCCTCACACAACTCTGAAGAAGAGGACTTCATATGATAAGAGATTAAGACTTGATTTTCTTGACTTTAACGATTTGTTGATGGCATCACCGGAGATTGAGAAGACCGAATGAATTGTGGGTCGTGTTGACATTATATAAAGTGTACTTAACTCAAGTGTTAATAAACGTGCTGTCTTTTTTATGGAAAGGCTCTTCATTATTGCATATGGAGAAACATGCTGTAACATTGAACTCCCGACATTTGTTCCAAGACAGTGGAGAAAGATGGTTGCCCCCTCCTCACACAACTCTGAAGAAGAGGACTTTATATGATAAGAGATTAAGACTTGATTTTTTGGACTTTAACGATTTGTTGATGGCATCACCTAAGATTGAGAAGACCGAGTGAATTGTGGGTCGTGTTGACATTATATAAAGTGTACTTAACTCAAGTGTTAATAAACGTGCTGTCTTCCTTACGGAAAGCCTCTTCATTATTGCATATGGGGAAACATGCTGTAACATTGAACTCCCGACATTTGTTCCAAGACAGTGGAGAAAGATGGTTGCCCCCTCCTCACACAACTCTGAAGAAGAGGACTTTATATGATAAGAGATTAAGACTTGATTTTTGGACTTTAACGATTTGTTGATGGCATCACCGGAGATTGAGAAGACCGAGTGAATTGTGGGTCGTGTTGACATTATATAAAGTGTACTTAACTCAAGTGTTAATAAACGTGCTGTCTTCCTTACGGAAAGCCTCTTCATTATTGCATATGGGGAAACATGCTGTAACATTGAACTCCCGACATTTGTTCCAAGACAGTGGAGAAAGATGGTTGCCCCCTCCTCACACAACTTTGAAGAAGAGGACTTTATATGATAAGAGATTAAGACTTGATTTTTTTGACTTTAACGATTTGTTGATGGCATCACCGGTGATTGAGAAGACCGAATGAATTGTGGGTCGTGTTGACAACATATAAAGTGTACTTAACTCAAGTGTTAATAAACGTACTGTCTTTTTTATGGAAAGGCTCTTCATTATTGCATATGGAGAAACATGCTGTAACATTGAACTCCCGACATTTGTTCCAAGACAGTGGAGAAAGATGGTTGCCCCCTCCTCACACAACTCTGAAGAAGAGGACTTTCTATGATAAGAGATTAAGACTTGATTTTTTTACTTTAACGATTTGTTGATGGCATCACCGGAGATTGAGAAGACCGAGTGAATTGTGGGTCGTGTTGACATTATATAAAGTGTACTTAACTCAAGTGTTAATAAACGTGCTGTCTTCCTTACGGAAAGCCTCTTCATTATTGCATATGGGGAAACATGCTGTAACATTGAACTCCCGACATTTGTTCCAAGACAGTGGAGAAAGATGGTTGTCCCCTCCTCACACAACTCTGAAGAAGAGGACTTCATTGATAAGAGATTAAGACTTGATTTTCTTGACTTTAACGATTTGTTGATGGCATCACCGGAGATTGAGAAGACCGAATGAATTGTGGGTCGTGTTGACAACATATAAAGTGTACTTAACTCAAGTGTTAATAAACGTACTGTCTTTTTTATGGAAAGGCTCTTCATTATTGCATACGGAGAAACATGCTGTAACATTGAACTCCCGACATTTGTTCCAAGACAGTGGAGAAAGATGGTTGCCCCCTCCTCACACAACTCTGAAGAAGAGGACTTTATATGATAAGAGATTTAGACTTGATTTTTGGACTTTAACGATTTGTTGATGGCATCACCTAAGATTGAGAAGACCGAGTGAATTGTGGGTCGTGTTGACATTATATAAAGTGTACTTAACTCAAGTGTTAATAAACGTGCTGTCTTCCTTACGGAAAGCCTCATCATTATTGCATATGGGGAAACATGCTGTAACATTGAACTCCCGACATTTGTTCCAAGACAGTGGAGAAAGATGGTTGCCCCCTCCTCACGCAACTCTGAAGAAGAGGACTTTATATGATAAGAGATTAAGACTTGATTTTTTTGACTTTAACGATTTGTTGATGGCATCACCGGAGATTGAGAAGACCGAGTGAATTGTGGGTCGTGTTGACATTATATAAAGTGTACTTAACTCAAGTGTTAATAAACGTGCTGTCTTCCTTACGGAAAGCCTCTTCATTATTGCATATGGGGAAACATGCTGTAACATTGAACTCCCGACATTTGTTCCAAGACAGTGGAGAAAGATGGTTGCCCCCTCCTCACACAACTCTGAAGAAGAGGACTTTATATGATAAGAGATTAAGACTTGATTTTTTGGACTTTAACGATTTGTTGATGGCATCACCGGAGATTGAGAAGACCGAGTGAATTGTGGGTCGTGTTGACATTATATAAAGTGTACTTAACTCAAGTGTTAATAAACGTGCTGTCTTCCTTACGGAAAGCCTCTTCATTATTGCATATGGGGAAACATGCTGTAACATTGAACTCCCGACATTTGTTCCAAGACAGTGGAGAAAGATGGTTGCCCCCTCCTCACACAACTTTGAAGAAGAGGACTTTATATGATAAGAGATTAAGACTTGATTTTTTTGACTTTAACGATTTGTTGATGGCATCACCGGAGATTGAGAAGACCGAGTGAATTGTGGGTCGTGTTGACATTATATAAAGTGTACTTAACTCAAGTGTTAATAAACGTGCTGTCTTCCTTACGGAAAGCCTCTTCATTATTGCATATGGGGAAACATGCTGTAACATTGAACTCCCGACATTTGTTCCAAGACAGTGGAGAAAGATGGTTGTCCCCTCCTCACACAACTCTGAAGAAGAGGACTTTATATGATAAGAGATTAAGACTTGATTTTTTTACTTTAACGATTTGTTGATGGCATCACCGGAGATTGAGAAGACCGAGTGAATTGTGGGTCGTGTTGACATTATATAAAGTGTACTTAACTCAAGTGTTAATAAACGTGCTGTCTTCCTTACGGAAAGCCTCTTCATTATTGCATATGGGGAAACATGCTGTAACATTGAACTCCCGACATTTGTTCCAAGACAGTGGAGAAAGATGGTTGCCCCCTCCTCACACAACTTTGAAGAAGAGGACTTTATATGATAAGAGATTAAGACTTGATTTTTTTGACTTTAACGATTTGTTGATGGCATCACCGGAGATTGAGAAGACCGAATGAATTGTGGGTCGTGTTGACAACATATAAAGTGTACTTAACTCAAGTGTTAATAAACGTACTGTCTTTTTTATGGAAAGGCTCTTCATTATTGCATATGGAGAAACATGCTGTAACATTGAACTCCCGACATTTGTTCCAAGACAGTGGAGAAAGATGGTTGCCCCCTCCTCACACAACTCTGAAGAAGAGGACTTTATATGATAAGAGATTAAGACTTGATTTTTTTTACTTTAACGATTTGTTGATGGCATCACCGGAGATTGAGAAGACCGAGTGAATTGTGGGTCGTGTTGACATTATATAAAGTGTACTTAACTCAAGTGTTAATAAACGTGCTGTCTTCCTTACGGAAAGCCTCTTCATTATTGCATATGGGGAAACATGCTGTAACATTGAACTCCCGACATTTGTTCCAAGACAGTGGAGAAAGATGGTTGCCCCCTCCTCACACAACTCTGAAGAAGAGGACTTTATATGATAAGAGATTAAGACTTGATTTTTTGGACTTTAACGATTTGTTGATGGCATCACCGGAGATTGAGAAGACCGAGTGAATTGTGGGTCGTGTTGACATTATATAAAGTGTACTTAACTCAAGTGTTAATAAACGTGCTGTCTTCCTTACGGAAAGCCTCATCATTATTGCATATGGGGAAACATGCTGTAACATTGAACTCCCGACATTTGTTCCAAGACAGTGGAGAAAGATGGTTGCCCCCTCCTCACGCAACTCTGAAGAAGAGGACTTTATATGATAAGAGATTAAGACTTGATTTTTTTGACTTTAACGATTTGTTGATGGCATCACCGGAGATTGAGAAGACCGAGTGAATTGTGGGTCGTGTTGACATTATATAAAGTGTACTTAACTCAAGTGTTAATAAACGTGCTGTCTTCCTTACGGAAAGCCTCTTCATTATTGCATATGTGGAAACATGCTGTAACATTGAACTCCCGACATTTGTTCCAAGACAGTGGAGAAAGATGGTTGCCCCTCCTCACACAACTTTGAAGAAGAGGACTTTATATGATAAGAGATTAAGACTTGATTTTTTTGACTTTAACGATTTGTTGATGGCATCACCGGAGATTGAGAAGACCGAGTGAATTGTGGGTCGTGTTGACATTATATAAAGTGTACTTAACTCAAGTGTTAATAAACGTGCTGTCTTCCTTACGGAAAGCCTCTTCATTATTGCATATGGGGAAACATGCTGTAACATTGAACTCCCGACATTTGTTCCAAGACAGTGGAGAAAGATGGTTGCCCCCTCCTCACACAACTTTGAAGAAGAGGACTTTATATGATAAGAGATTAAGACTTGATTTTTGACTTTAACGATTTGTTGATGGCATCACCGGAGATTGAGAAGACCGAATGAATTGTGGGTCGTGTTGACATTATATAAAGTGTACTTAACTCAAGTGTTAATAAACGTACTGTCTTTTTTATGGAAAGGCCTCTTCATTATTGCATATGGGGAAACATGCTGTAACATTGAACTCCCGACATTTGTTCCAAGA
The DNA here is from genome assembly GCA_039090855.1 of Macrothele yani. NCBI lineage: Eukaryota > Metazoa > Arthropoda > Arachnida > Araneae > Macrothelidae > Macrothele > Macrothele yani. The sequence continues at coordinate 217,222,653 of CM077034.1, forward strand.
CAGTGGAGAAAGATGGTTGCCCCCTCCTCACACAACTCTGAAGAAGAGGACTTTATATGATAAGAGATTAAGACTTGATTTTTTTTACTTTAACGATTTGTTGATGGCATCACCGGAGATTGAGAAGACCGAGTGAATTGTGGGTCGTGTTGACATTATATAAAGTGTACTTAACTCAAGTGTTAATAAACGTGCTGTCTTCCTTACGGAAAGCCTCTTCATTATTGCATATGGGGAAACATGCTGTAACATTGAACTCCCGACATTTGTTCCAAGACAGTGGAGAAAGATGGTTGTCTCCTCCTCACACAACTCTGAAGAAGAGGACTTTATATGATAAGAGATTAAGACTTGATTTTCTTGACTTTAACGATTTGTTGATGGCATCACCGGAGATTGAGAAGACCGAGTGAATTGTGGGTCGTGTTGACATTATATAAAGTGTACTTAACTCAAGTGTTAATAAACGTGCTGTCTTCCTTACGGAAAGCCTCATCATTATTGCATATGGGGAAACATGCTGTAACATTGAACTCCCGACATTTGTTCCAAGACAGTGGAGAAAGATGGTTGCCTCCTCCTCACACAACTCTGAAGAAGAGGACTTTATATGATAAGAGATTAAGACTTGATTTTCTTGACTTTAACGATTTGTTGATGGCATCACCGGAGATTGAGAAGACCGAATGAATTGTGGGTCGTGTTGACAACATATAAAGTGTACTTAACTCAAGTGTTAATAAACGTACTGTCTTTTTTATGGAAAGGCTCTTCATTATTGCATATGGAGAAACATGCTGTAACATTGAACTCCCGACATTTGTTCCAAGACAGTGGAGAAAGATGGTTGCCCCCTCCTCACACAACTCTGAAGAAGAGGACTTTATATGATAAGAGATTAAGACTTGATTTTTTGGACTTTAACGATTTGTTGATGGCATCACCGGAGATTGAGAAGACCGAGTGAATTGTGGGTCGTGTTGACATTATATAAAGTGTACTTAACTCAAGTGTTAATAAACGTGCTGTCTTCCTTACGGAAAGCCTCTTCATTATTGCATATGGGGAAACATGCTGTAACATTGAACTCCCGACATTTGTTCCAAGACAGTGGAGAAAGATGGTTGCCCCCTCCTCACGCAACTCTGAAGAAGAGGACTTTATATGATAAGAGATTAAGACTTGATTTTTTTACTTTAACGATTTGTTGATGGCATCACCGGAGATTGAGAAGACCGAGTGAATTGTGGGTCGTGTTGACATTATATAAAGTGTACTTAACTCAAGTGTTAATAAACGTGCTGTCTTCCTTACGGAAAGCCTCTTCATTATTGCATATGGGGAAACATGCTGTAACATTGAACTCCCGACATTTGTTCCAAGACAGTGGAGAAAGATGGTTGCCCCCTCCTCACACAACTCTGAAGAAGAGGACTTTATATGATAAGAGATTAAGACTTGATTTTTTTACTTTAACGATTTGTTGATGGCATCACCGGAGATTGAGAAGACCGAGTGAATTGTGGGTCGTGTTGACATTATATAAAGTGTACTTAACTCAAGTGTTAATAAACGTGCTGTCTTCCTTACGGAAAGCCTCTTCATTATTGCATATGGGGAAACATGCTGTAACATTGAACTCCCGACATTTGTTCCAAGACAGTGGAGAAAGATGGTTGTCTCCTCCTCACACAACTCTGAAGAAGAGGACTTCATATGATAAGAGATTAAGACTTGATTTTCTTGACTTTAACGATTTGTTGATGGCATCACCGGAGATTGAGAAGACCGAATGAATTGTGGGTCGTGTTGACAACATATAAAGTGTACTTAACTCAAGTGTTAATAAACGTACTGTCTTTTTTATGGAAAGGCTCTTCATTATTGCATACGGAGAAACATGCTGTAACATTGAACTCCCGACATTTGTTCCAAGACAGTGGAGAAAGATGGTTGCCCCCTCCTCACACAACTCTGAAGAAGAGGACTTTATATGATAAGAGATTTAGACTTGATTTTTGGACTTTAACGATTTGTTGATGGCATCACCTAAGATTGAGAAGACCGAGTGAATTGTGGGTCGTGTTGACATTATATAAAGTGTACTTAACTCAAGTGTTAATAAACGTGCTGTCTTCCTTACGGAAAGCCTCATCATTATTGCATATGGGGAAACATGCTGTAACATTGAACTCCCGACATTTGTTCCAAGACAGTGGAGAAAGATGGTTGCCCCCTCCTCACGCAACTCTGAAGAAGAGGACTTTATATGATAAGAGATTAAGACTTGATTTTTTTGACTTTAACGATTTGTTGATGGCATCACCGGAGATTGCGAAGACCGAGTGAATTGTGGGTCGTGTTGACATTATATAAAGTGTACTTAACTCAAGTGTTAATAAACGTGCTGTCTTCCTTACGGAAAGCCTCTTCATTATTGCATATGGGGAAACATGCTGTAACATTGAACTCCCGACATTTGTTCCAAGACAGTGGAGAAAGATGGTTGCCCCCTCCTCACACAACTTTGAAGAAAAGGACTTTATATGATAAGAGATTAAGACTTGATTTTTTGGACTTTAACGATTTGTTGATGGCATCACCGGAGATTGAGAAGACCGAGTGAATTGTGGGTCGTGTTGACATTATATAAAGTGTATTTAACTCAAGTGTTAATAAACGTGCTGTCTTCCTTACGGAAAGCCTCTTCATTATTGCATATGGGGAAACATGCTGTAACATTGAACTCCCGACATTTGTTCCAAGACAGTGGAGAAAGATGGTTGCCCCCTCCTCACACAACTTTGAAGAAGAGGACTTTATATGATAAGAGATTAAGACTTGATTTTTTTGACTTTAACGATTTGTTGATGGCATCACCGGAGATTGAGAAGACCGAGTGAATTGTGGGTCGTGTTGACATTATATAAAGTGTACTTAACTCAAGTGTTAATAAACGTGCTGTCTTCCTTACGGAAAGCCTCTTCATTATTGCATATGGGGAAACATGCTGTAACATTGAACTCCCGACATTTGTTCCAAGACAGTGGAGAAAGATGGTTGCCCCCTCCTCACACAACTCTGAAGAAGAGGACTTTATTGATAAGAGATTAAGACTTGATTTTCTTGACTTTAACGATTTGTTGATGGCATCACCGGAGATTGAGAAGACCGAATGAATTGTGGGTCGTGTTGACAACATATAAAGTGTACTTAACTCAAGTGTTAATAAACGTGCTGTCTTTTTTATGGAAAGGCTCTTCATTATTGCATACGGAGAAACATGCTGTAACATTGAACTCCCGACATTTGTTCCAAGACAGTGGAGAAAGATGGTTGCCCCCTCCTCACACAACTCTGAAGAAGAGGACTTTATATGATAAGAGATTAAGACTTGATTTTTTGGACTTTAACGATTTGTTGATGGCATCACCGGAGATTGAGAAGACCGAGTGAATTGTGGGTCGTGTTGACATTATATAAAGTGTACTTAACTCAAGTGTTAATAAACGTGCTGTCTTCCTTACGGAAAGCCTCTTCATTATTGCATATGGGGAAACATGCTGTAACATTGAACTCCCGACATTTGTTCCAAGACAGTGGAGAAAGATGGTTGCCCCCTCCTCACACAACTCTGAAGAAGAGGACTTTATATGATAAGAGATTAAGACTTGATTTTTTTGACTTTAACGATTTGTTGATGGCATCACCGGAGATTGAGAAGACCGAGTGAATTGTGGGTCGTGTTGACATTATATAAAGTGTACTTAACTCAAGTGTTAATAAACGTGCTGTCTTCCTTACGGAAAGCCTCTTCATTATTGCATATGGGGAAACATGCTGTAACATTGAACTCCCGACATTTGTTCCAAGACAGTGGAGAAAGATGGTTGCCCCCTCCTCACACAACTTTGAAGAAGAGGACTTTATATGATAAGAGATTAAGACTTGATTTTTGGACTTTAACGATTTGTTGATGGCATCACCGGAGATTGAGAAGACCGAGTGAATTGTGGGTCGTGTTGACATTATATAAAGTGTACTTAACTCAAGTGTTAATAAACGTGCTGTCTTCCTTACGGAAAGCCTCTTCATTATTGCATATGGGGAAACATGCTGTAACATTGAACTCCCGACATTTGTTCCAAGACAGTGGAGAAAGATGGTTGCCCCCTCCTCACACAACTCTGAAGAAGAGGACTTTATATGATAAGAGATTAAGACTTGATTTTTTTGACTTTAACGATTTGTTGATGGCATCACCGGAGATTGAGAAGACCGAGTGAATTGTGGGTCGTGTTGACATTATATAAAGTGTACTTAACTCAAGTGTTAATAAACGTGCTGTCTTCCTTACGGAAAGCCTCTTCATTATTGCATATGGGGAAACATGCTGTAACATTGAACTCCCGACATTTGTTCCAAGACAGTGGAGAAAGATGGTTGCCCCCTCCTCACACAACTCTGAAGAAGAGGACTTTATATGATAAGAGATTAAGACTTGATTTTTTTTGACTTTAACGATTTGTTGATGGCATCACCGGAGATTGAGAAGACCGAATGAATTGTGGGTCGTGTTGACAACATATAAAGTGTACTTAACTCAAGTGTTAATAAACGTACTGTCTTTTTTATGGAAAGGCTCTTCATTATTGCATATGGAGAAACATGCTGTAACATTGAACTCCCGACATTTGTTCCAAGACAGTGGAGAAAGATGGTTGCCCCCTCCTCACACAACTCTGAAGAAGAGGACTTTATATGATAAGAGATTAAGACTTGATTTTTTTGACTTTAACGATTTGTTGATGGCATCACCGGAGATTGAGAAGACCGAGTGAATTGTGGGTCGTGTTGACATTATATAAAGTGTACTTAACTCAAGTGTTAATAAACGTGCTGTCTTCCTTACGGAAAGCCTCTTCATTATTGCATATGGGGAAACATGCTGTAACATTGAACTCCCGACATTTGTTCCAAGACAGTGGAGAAAGATGGTTGCCCCCTCCTCACGCAACTCTGAAGAAGAGGACTTTATATGATAAGAGATTAAGACTTGATTTTTTTGACTTTAACGATTTGTTGATGGCATCACCGGAGATTGAGAAGACCGAGTGAATTGTGGGTCGTGTTGACATTATATAAAGTGTACTTAACTCAAGTGTTAATAAACGTGCTGTCTTCCTTACGGAAAGCCTCTTCATTATTGCATATGGGGAAACATGCTGTAACATTGAACTCCCGACATTTGTTCCAAGACAGTGGAGAAAGATGGTTGCCCCCTCCTCACGCAACTCTGAAGAAGAGGACTTTATATGATAAGAGATTAAGACTTGATTTTTTTGACTTTAACGATTTGTTGATGGCATCACCGGAGATTGAGAAGACCGAGTGAATTGTGGGTCGTGTTGACATTATATAAAGTGTACTTAACTCAAGTGTTAATAAACGTGCTGTCTTCCTTACGGAAAGCCTCTTCATTATTGCATATGGGGAAACATGCTGTAACATTGAACTCCCGACATTTGTTCCAAGACAGTGGAGAAAGATGGTTGCCCCCTCCTCACACAACTTTGAAGAAGAGGACTTTATATGATAAGAGATTAAGACTTGATTTTTTGGACTTTAACGATTTGTTGATGGCATCACCGGAGATTGAGAAGACCGAGTGAATTGTGGGTCGTGTTGACATTATATAAAGTGTACTTAACTCAAGTGTTAATAAACGTGCTGTCTTCCTTACGGAAAGCCTCTTCATTATTGCATATGGGGAAACATGCTGTAACATTGAACTCCCGACATTTGTTCCAAGACAGTGGAGAAAGATGGTTGCCCCCTCCTCACGCAACTCTGAAGAAGAGGACTTTATATGATAAGAGATTAAGACTTGATTTTTTTGACTTTAACGATTTGTTGATGGCATCACCGGAGATTGTGAAGACCGATTGAATTGTGGGTCGTGTTGACATTATATAAAGTGTACTTAACTCAAGTGTTAATAAACGTGCTGTCTTCCTTACGGAAAGACTCTTCATTATTGCATATGGGGAAACATGCTGTAACATTGAACTCCCGACATTTGTTCCAAGACAGTGGAGAAAGATGGTTGCCCCCTCCTCACACAACTCTGAAGAAGAGGACTTTATATGATAAGAGATTAAGACTTGATTTTTTTGACTTTAACGATTTGTTGATGGCATCACCGGAGATTGAGAAGACCGAGTGAATTGTGGGTCGTGTTGACATTATATAAAGTGTACTTAACTCAAGTGTTAATAAACGTGCTGTCTTCCTTACGGAAAGCCTCTTCATTATTGCATATGGGGAAACATGCTGTAACATTGAACTCCCGACATTTGTTCCAAGACAGTGGAGAAAGATGGTTGTCCCCTCCTCACACAACTCTGAAGAAGAGGACTTTATATGATAAGAGATTAAGACTTGATTTTTTTTACTTTAACGATTTGTTGATGGCATCACCGGAGATTGTGAAGACCGATTGAATTGTGGGTCGTGTTGACATTATATAAAGTGTACTTAACTCAAGTGTTAATAAACGTGCTGTCTTCCTTACGGAAAGCCTCTTCATTATTGCATATGGGGAAACATGCTGTAACATTGAACTCCCGACATTTGTTCCAAGACAGTGGAGAAAGATGGTTGCCCCCTCCTCACACAACTTTGAAGAAGAGGACTTTATATGATAAGAGATTAAGACTTGATTTTCTTGACTTTAACGATTTGTTGATGGCATCACCGGAGATTGAGAAGACCGAATGAATTGTGGGTCGTGTTGACAACATATAAAGTGTACTTAACTCAAGTGTTAATAAACGTACTGTCTTTTTTATGGAAAGGCTCTTCATTATTGCATATGGAGAAACATGCTGTAACATTGAACTCCCGACATTTGTTCCAAGACAGTGGAGAAAGATGGTTGCCCCCTCCTCACACAACTCTGAAGAAGAGGACTTTATATGATAAGAGATTAAGACTTGATTTTTTTTACTTTAACGATTTGTTGATGGCATCACCTAAGATTGAGAAGACCGAGTGAATTGTGGGTCGTGTTGACATTATATAAAGTGTACTTAACTCAAGTGTTAATAAACGTGCTGTCTTCCTTACGGAAAGCCTCATCATTATTGCATATGGGGAAACATGCTGTAACATTGAACTCCCGACATTTGTTCCAAGACAGTGGAGAAAGATGGTTGCCCCCTCCTCACGCAACTCTGAAGAAGAGGACTTTATATGATAAGAGATTAAGACTTGATTTTTTTGACTTTAACGATTTGTTGATGGCATCACCGGAGATTGTGAAGACCGAGTGAATTGTGGGTCGTGTTGACATTATATAAAGTGTACTTAACTCAAGTGTTAATAAACGTGCTGTCTTCCTTACGGAAAGCCTCTTCATTATTGCATATGGGGAAACATGCTGTAACATTGAACTCCCGACATTTGTTCCAAGACAGTGGAGAAAGATGGTTGCCCCCTCCTCACACAACTTTGAAGAAGAGGACTTTATATGATAAGAGATTAAGACTTGATTTTTTGGACTTTAACGATTTGTTGATGGCATCACCGGAGATTGAGAAGACAGAGTGAATTGTGGGTCGTGTTGACATTATATAAAGTGTACTTAACTCAAGTGTTAATAAACGTGCTGTCTTCCTTACGGAAAGCCTCTTCATTATTGCATATGGGGAAACATGCTGTAACATTGAACTCCCGACATTTGTTCCAAGACAGTGGAGAAAGATGGTTGCCCCCTCCTCACGCAACTCTGAAGAAGAGGACTTTATATGATAAGAGATTAAGACTTGATTTTTTTGACTTTAACGATTTGTTGATGGCATCACCGGAGATTGAGAAGACCGAGTGAATTGTGGGTCGTGTTGACATTATATAAAGTGTACTTAACTCAAGTGTTAATAAACGTGCTGTCTTCCTTACGGAAAGCCTCTTCATTATTGCATATGGGGAAACATGCTGTAACATTGAACTCCCGACATTTGTTCCAAGACAGTGGAGAAAGATGGTTGCCCCCTCCTCACACAACTTTGAAGAAGAGGACTTTATATGATAAGAGATTAAGACTTGATTTTTTGGACTTTAACGATTTGTTGATGGCATCACCGGTGATTGAGAAGACCGAATGAATTGTGGGTCGTGTTGACAACATATAAAGTGTACTTAACTCAAGTGTTAATAAACGTACTGTCTTTTTTATGGAAAGGCTCTTCATTATTGCATATGGAGAAACATGCTGTAACATTGAACTCCCGACATTTGTTCCAAGACAGTAGAGAAAGATGGTTGCCCCCTCCTCACACAACTCTGAAGAAGAGGACTTTCTATGATAAGAGATTAAGACTTGATTTTTTTTACTTTAACGATTTGTTGATGGCATCACCGGAGATTGAGAAGACCGAGTGAATTGTGGGTCGTGTTGACATTATATAAAGTGTACTTAACTCAAGTGTTAATAAACGTGCTGTCTTCCTTACGGAAAGCCTCTTCATTATTGCATATGGGGAAACATGCTGTAACATTGAACTCCCGACATTTGTTCCAAGACAGTGGAGAAAGATGGTTGTCTCCTCCTCACACAACTCTGAAGAAGAGGACTTCATATGATAAGAGATTAAGACTTGATTTTCTTGACTTTAACGATTTGTTGATGGCATCACCGGAGATTGAGAAGACCGAGTGAATTGTGGGTCGTGTTGACATTATATAAAGTGTACTTAACTCAAGTGTTAATAAACGTGCTGTCTTCCTTACGGAAAGCCTCATCATTATTGCATATGGGGAAACATGCTGTAACATTGAACTCCCGACATTTGTTCCAAGACAGTGGAGAAAGATGGTTGTCTCCTCCTCACACAACTCTGAAGAAGAGGACTTCATATGATAAGAGATTAAGACTTGATTTTCTTGACTTTAACGATTTGTTGATGGCATCACCGGAGATTGAGAAGACCGAATGAATTGTGGGTCGTGTTGACAACATATAAAGTGTACTTAACTCAAGTGTTAATAAACGTACTGTCTTTTTTATGGAAAGGCTCTTCATTATTGCATACGGAGAAACATGCTGTAACATTGAACTCCCGACATTTGTTCCAAGAGAGTGGAGAAAGATGGTTGCCCCCTCCTCACACAACTCTGAAGAAGAGGACTTTATATGATAAGAGATTTAGACTTGATTTTTTGGACTTTAATGATTTGTTGATGGCATCACCTAAGATTGAGAAGACCGAGTGAATTGTGGGTCGTGTTGACATTATATAAAGTGTACTTAACTCAAGTGTTAATAAACGTGCTGTCTTCCTTACGGAAAGCCTCATCATTATTGCATATGGGGAAACATGCTGTAACATTGAACTCCCGACATTTGTTCCAAGACAGTGGAGAAAGATGGTTGCCCCCTCCTCACGCAACTCTGAAGAAGAGGACTTTATATGATAAGAGATTAAGACTTGATTTTTTTACTTTAACGATTTGTTGATGGCATCACCGGAGATTGAGAAGACCGAGTGAATTGTGGGTCGTGTTGACATTATATAAAGTGTACTTAACTCAAGTGTTAATAAACGTGCTGTCTTCCTTACGGAAAGCCTCTTCATTATTGCATATGGGGAAACATGCTGTAACATTGAACTCCCGACATTTGTTCCAAGACAGTGGAGAAAGATGGTTGCCCCCTCCTCACACAACTCTGAAGAAGAGGACTTTATATGATAAGAGATTAAGACTTGATTTTTTTTACTTTAACGATTTGTTGACGGCATCACCGGAGATTGAGAAGACCGAGTGAATTGTGGGTCGTGTTGACATTATATAAAGTGTACTTAACTCAAGTGTTAATAAACGTGCTGTCTTCCTTACGGAAAGCCTCTTCATTATTGCATATGGGGAAACATGCTGTAACATTGAACTCCCGACATTTGTTCCAAGACAGTGGAGAAAGATGGTTGTCTCCTCCTCACACAACTCTGAAGAAGAGGACTTCATATGATAAGAGATTAAGACTTGATTTTCTTGACTTTAACGATTTGTTGATGGCATCACCGGAGATTGAGAAGACCGAATGAATTGTGGGTCGTGTTGACAACATATAAAGTGTACTTAACTCAAGTGTTAATAAACGTGCTGTCTTTTTTATGGAAAGGCTCTTCATTATTGCATACGGAGAAACATGCTGTAACATTGAACTCCCGACATTTGTTCCAAGACAGTGGAGAAAGATGGTTGCCCCCTCCTCACACAACTCTGAAGAAGAGGACTTTATATGATAAGAGATTTAGACTTGATTTTTTGGACTTTAACGATTTGTTGATGGCATCACCTAAGATTGAGAAGACCGAGTGAATTGTGGGTCGTGTTGACATTATATAAAGTGTACTTAACTCAAGTGTTAATAAACGTGCTGTCTTCCTTACGGAAAGCCTCATCATTATTGCATATGGGGAAACATGCTGTAACATTGAACTCCCGACATTTGTTCCAAGACAGTGGAGAAAGATGGTTGCCCCCTCCTCACGCAACTCTGAAGAAGAGGACTTTATATGATAAGAGATTAAGACTTGATTTTTTTGACTTTAACGATTTGTTGATGGCATCACCGGAGATTGCGAAGACCGAGTGAATTGTGGGTCGTGTTGACATTATATAAAGTGTACTTAACTCAAGTGTTAATAAACGTGCTGTCTTCCTTACGGAAAGCCTCTTCATTATTGCATATGGGGAAACATGCTGTAACATTGAACTCCCGACATTTGTTCCAAGACAGTGGAGAAAGATGGTTGCCCCCTCCTCACACAACTTTGAAGAAAAGGACTTTATATGATAAGAGATTAAGACTTGATTTTTTGGACTTTAACGATTTGTTGATGGCATCACCGGAGATTGAGAAGACCGAGTGAATTGTGGGTCGTGTTGACATTATATAAAGTGTATTTAACTCAAGTGTTAATAAACGTGCTGTCTTCCTTACGGAAAGCCTCTTCATTATTGCATATGGGGAAACATGCTGTAACATTGAACTCCCGACATTTGTTCCAAGACAGTGGAGAAAGATGGTTGCCCCCTCCTCACACAACTTTGAAGAAGAGGACTTTATATGATAAGAGATTAAGACTTGATTTTTTTGACTTTAACGATTTGTTGATGGCATCACCGGAGATTGAGAAGACCGAGTGAATTGTGGGTCGTGTTGACATTATATAAAGTGTACTTAACTCAAGTGTTAATAAACGTGCTGTCTTCCTTACGGAAAGCCTCTTCATTATTGCATATGGGGAAACATGCTGTAACATTGAACTCCCGACATTTGTTCCAAGACAGTGGAGAAAGATGGTTGTCCCCTCCTCACACAACTCTGAAGAAGAGGACTTTATATGATAAGAGATTAAGACTTGATTTTTTTTACTTTAACGATTTGTTGATGGCATCACCGGAGATTGAGAAGACCGATTGAATTGTGGGTCGTGTTGACATTATATAAAGTGTACTTAACTCAAGTGTTAATAAACGTGCTGTCTTCCTTACGGAAAGCCTCTTCATTATTGCATATGGGGAAACATGCTGTAACATTGAACTCCCGACATTTGTTCCAAGACAGTGGAGAAAGATGGTTGCCCCCTCCTCACACAACTTTGAAGAAGAGGACTTTATATGATAAGAGATTAAGACTTGATTTTCTTGACTTTAACGATTTGTTGATGGCATCACCGGAGATTGAGAAGACCGAATGAATTGTGGGTCGTGTTGACAACATATAAAGTGTACTTAACTCAAGTGTTAATAAACGTACTGTCTTTTTTATGGAAAGGCTCTTCATTATTGCATATGGAGAAACATGCTGTAACATTGAACTCCCGACATTTGTTCCAAGACAGTGGAGAAAGATGGTTGCCCCCTCCTCACACAACTCTGAAGAAGAGGACTTTATATGATAAGAGATTAAGACTTGATTTTTTTACTTTAACGATTTGTTGATGGCATCACCTAAGATTGAGAAGACCGAGTGAATTGTGGGTCGTGTTGACATTATATAAAGTGTACTTAACTCAAGTGTTAATAAACGTGCTGTCTTCCTTACGGAAAGCCTCTTCATTATTGCATATGGGGAAACATGCTGTAACATTGAACTCCCGACATTTGTTCCAAGACAGTGGAGAAAGATGGTTGCCCCCTCCTCACACAACTCTGAAGAAGAGGACTTTATATGATAAGAGATTAAGACTTGATTTTTTTGACTTTAACGATTTGTTGATGGCATCACCGGAGATTGAGAAGACCGAGTGAATTGTGGGTCGTGTTGACATTATATAAAGTGTACTTAACTCAAGTGTTAATAAACGTGCTGTCTTCCTTACGGAAAGCCTCTTCATTATTGCATATGGGGAAACATGCTGTAACATTGAACTCCCGACATTTGTTCCAAGACAGTGGAGAAAGATGGTTGTCCCCTCCTCACACAACTCTGAAGAAGAGGACTTTATATGATAAGAGATTAAGACTTGATTTTTTTTACTTTAACGATTTGTTGATGGCATCACCGGAGATTGTGAAGACCGATTGAATTGTGGGTCGTGTTGACATTATATAAAGTGTACTTAACTCAAGTGTTAATAAACGTGCTGTCTTCCTTACGGAAAGCCTCTTCATTATTGCATATGGGGAAACATGCTGTAACATTGAACTCCCGACATTTGTTCCAAGACAGTGGAGAAAGATGGTTGCCCCCTCCTCACACAACTTTGAAGAAGAGGACTTTATATGATAAGAGATTAAGACTTGATTTTCTTGACTTTAACGATTTGTTGATGGCATCACCGGAGATTGAGAAGACCGAATGAATTGTGGGTCGTGTTGACAACATATAAAGTGTACTTAACTCAAGTGTTAATAAACGTACTGTCTTTTTTATGGAAAGGCTCTTCATTATTGCATATGGAGAAACATGCTGTAACATTGAACTCCCGACATTTGTTCCAAGACAGTGGAGAAAGATGGTTGCCCCCTCCTCACACAACTCTGAAGAAGAGGACTTTATATGATAAGAGATTAAGACTTGATTTTTTTTACTTTAACGATTTGTTGATGGCATCACCTAAGATTGAGAAGACCGAGTGAATTGTGGGTCGTGTTGACATTATATAAAGTGTACTTAACTCAAGTGTTAATAAACGTGCTGTCTTCCTTACGGAAAGCCTCATCATTATTGCATATGGGGAAACATGCTGTAACATTGAACTCCCGACATTTGTTCCAAGACAGTGGAGAAAGATGGTTGCCCCCTCCTCACGCAACTCTGAAGAAGAGGACTTTATATGATAAGAGATTAAGACTTGATTTTTTTGACTTTAACGATTTGTTGATGGCATCACCGGAGATTGTGAAGACCGAGTGAATTGTGGGTCGTGTTGACATTATATAAAGTGTACTTAACTCAAGTGTTAATAAACGTGCTGTCTTCCTTACGGAAAGCCTCTTCATTATTGCATATGGGGAAACATGCTGTAACATTGAACTCCCGACATTTGTTCCAAGACAGTGGAGAAAGATGGTTGCCCCCTCCTCACACAACTTTGAAGAAGAGGACTTTATATGATAAGAGATTAAGACTTGATTTTTTGGACTTTAACGATTTGTTGATGGCATCACCGGAGATTGAGAAGACAGAGTGAATTGTGGGTCGTGTTGACATTATATAAAGTGTACTTAACTCAAGTGTTAATAAACGTGCTGTCTTCCTTACGGAAAGCCTCTTCATTATTGCATATGGGGAAACATGCTGTAACATTGAACTCCCGACATTTGTTCCAAGACAGTGGAGAAAGATGGTTGCCCCCTCCTCACGCAACTCTGAAGAAGAGGACTTTATATGATCAGAGATTAAGACTTGATTTTTTTGACTTTAACGATTTGTTGATGGCATCACCGGAGATTGTGAAGACCGATTGAATTGTGGGTCGTGTTGACATTATATAAAGTGTACTTAACTCAAGTGTTAATAAACGTGCTGTCTTCCTTACGGAAAGCCTCTTCATTATTGCATATGGGGAAACATGCTGTAACATTGAACTCCCGACATTTGTTCCAAGACAGTGGAGAAAGATGGTTGCCCCCTCCTCACACAACTCTGAAGAAGAGGACTTTATATGATAAGAGATTAAGACTTGATTTTTTTTACTTTAACGATTTGTTGATGGCATCACCGGAGATTGAGTAGACCGAGTGAATTGTGGGTCGTGTTGACATTATATAAAGTGTACTTAACTCAAGTGTTAATAAACGTGCTGTCTTCCTTACGGAAAGCCTCTTCATTATTGCATATGGGGAAACATGCTGTAACATTGAACTCCCGACATTTGTTCCAAGACAGTGGAGAAAGATGGTTGCCCCCTCCTCACACAACTCTGAAGAAGAGGACTTTATATGATAAGAGATTAAGACTTGATTTTTTTTACTTTAACGATTTGTTGATGGCATCACCGGAGATTGAGAAGACCGAGGGAATTGTGCGTAGTGTTGGCAATATATAATGTCTTCTCCTGTGTTTCGTGGCGCTTGAACCTGATGATGGGTGCTATGTTCAGCCGCGAAGGATCTCGCGTGTAAATAATAATTTTTAATAGTAAATAAAGTGTTTTTAATCTTGACCTGCAATTTGAAAATTATGTTTGTGAATGACCTTACGTGTGACAGCATCGGCGAATTACTTTATAGTTCAAAATTTGTATTATATGGTGTAATCCCGTATTTCTTTCATGAAAAATCTAGGTGTTCAAGAAGCTAACTGTTTGGTGTTTTGGGAGAGCTAACTCATACTGCATGAGCCTATAAAATCAAAACACCCAACACCATTAATAAAATTGACTTGAAAATGGAAATAGCGAGTAAACCTTCAAATTTCTGAAAAAAAAACGCGACGAAAAGTTGTGGTGTGTCCGGCTTCCATTGAAAAAAACTAGGGACCCTGCAGAACTTTTATCCATCAAAAAGACAAAATACAGTATACATGCGCGCCGCCATTTTTATATGTGTAGATGGCGGCCCGCCTGAAACCATATCAATTGCGCATAGATGGACATTTTGCTTTTTTTTTCTAATTAAAAAAAGGTTATAATACGATGGGAAAACTTTTTTTTTTTTTGATTGGAGGTTTAACGACCACCAAGAGCAACTCAATGGGCTATAAGCACTCGCCCGTCCCTAATTTAGGGTCACTGGTTCCAGGGAAGGGAGAGAGCCAGTGCCGTAAGACAAACACAACATCCATGCCTCACCGGGATTCGAACATAGACCCCGTTTGGACGAATGATTTTTTTTTTATTGGAGGTTTAACGACCACCGTGAGCAACTCAATGGGCTATAAGCAGTCGCCCGTCCCTAATTTAGGGTCACTGGTTCCAGGAAAGGGGGAGAGACAGTGCCGGAAGACAAACACAACATCCATGCCTCACCGGGATTCGAACCCAGACCCTGTTTGGACGAATGATTTTTTTTATTGGAGGTTTAACGACCACCGTGAGCAACTCAATGGGCTATAAGCAGTCGCCCGTCCCTAATTTAGGGTCACTGGCTCCAGGGAAGGGAGAGAGACACAACATCCATGCCTGAAGACAAACACAACATCCATGCCTCACCGGGATTCGAACCCGGACCCCTTACGGACGAATGATCAGAGGCCAGCGCCTTAGGCCTCTGCGCCACCGGGGTGGCGGAAAACTATTGACTGCTGCATTAAACTTGATGTTCTACATACGAAAAATGAAATTACCCTGCATAAGAGTGTGGAAACATGAAATACAAAGCGTGCCTACAAATCAAAGCGATTATAAAACATAAATATGCATATATTAGTTGTACAAATAAATTTTGAAAGCGTTTTTTGTCTAGCGTATACCGCTAATTTACATAACCGACATTCCCCCGCGTTGTTGTCATGTGACCGTAACTGGTCCCGAGCATAAAATGTGACGCAGAAGTTTGCCCAATGGTCAAAAACGCGCTTGCACATCGATAGGTGAAAGATGGCAAGCGATATTGCATTTATTCGACACTGCATTCGTTACGAATAATCATTAAGGAAAAAGTACTGCAAAATCATCTGCAACGATCTGTTCTGTTCCGGGGGAGAATGTTGTATCGAAAAGCACGTGTGGGTTTTGGTTTAGACGGTTTAGAAGCAGGTGATTTTGATGTTAGCGATCGTGGACGTAGCGACGCCCCGCAGAAAGTTGTACATGAGGAACGGCCAGAGGAACAAGAATGAGCGTGTCATGAAGTATTTGAATATGTTGAATAAACAACACAGAAAGTCTTTCCTATGGAAAATCGTTGCGGGTGATGAAAAGTGGATATGGTACGATAACCCCAAGCGCAAAAACACTGGGTAGACCCCGGTGAAGGAACGACTTCGACACCGAAACGCAATACTTACTCCAAGAAAATCCTGCTGTGCATCTGGTGAGATATGAAGGGTGTGCTCTATTATGAACTATTGGAACAGGGTCAATCTGTTGCTGCTGATCTCTACAAGCAATAATTGCTGCGAATGAACCACGAAATCTGTCGGAAACGTCCATTGACAGGCAAAGAACTGCATCCCGACGCTAGGCCGCATGTCGTGAAATCGCTCAAGGAAACGTTATTGACGCTTGGCTGGGAAATTTTGGAACCCCCCGGTGTATAGTCCCGAAATAGCCCCTTCAGACTATCATTTGTTCCGATCGGTGCAACATGGTTTGTCTGCTGTACGGTTCCGGACATGTGACGAAGTGCAAAAATTGGTTGACGACTTTATTGCGTCACACGATGAAGCATTCTTCATGGCTGGAATGCGTCAGCTGGCCGACCGAAGGCGGAAGGCGATAGATAATGACGACGAATGTTTTGATTGTTTTCATGCATATTACATGTTGCTTTTAATTGTTTTATCTCATATTACATGTTGTGTTGTCTTAAAACGCTTTAAAACGCATTTGTATGTCTAACAATACGTATGTGTACAACTAACAATAGCTGTTATTTGGGTAAATGTGGCGTCAATTGGCATATCCTAGTAGCGCTAAATAGGAAAAAAAAAAGACTGGTACGAACACATGTGTTTTAGATATTGATTATTAATATGTATGAAGCTATCTCCTCGCCATTATTTCAGAATTCGATACGATTCCAAGGTTTCGGAAAACGTGCGATAGCGATGAATTCAACTCTTTTCTGTTAACCCTTTCGCGACTACAACGCCCTATGCGCCCGGATATTCAGACAACCACAAGCAGGGAAATGCTTCCGATCCCACCTACCTCGCAGCGGAAGTATTGATCCCTTACGTAGTGACGTCACTGTAAAGGACGGGTTGACTGTCGATACTTGGTCGATACAACTGAAGCACTTGCGGGAGAAGTGTTGTGAACAATTTTAAATTCAAATACGCTTTGAATTTGAAACTTACAGCCAACATGAAATGCAAAAAAAACAAAAAAACACAGCGTTTACAGGACACGCAGGAAAAACTGACATCCATGTGAATATTTGGTTTAGTGTAAACCGAGATTTTAAAGAAAATAAGTATACATTTTTTTCAAATGTATTTAATGTAAACAGGATATTGACTGGCATAGTAAACGTTCAAGGATAGTGATTATAGCTTTTAAATTTAATTATATGCAACTGTAGCATTTTCTTCATTAAATAAATTCGAGAGAAAGAAAAAAACACCATAATATTATGTCAGTAGCATCTCATAAAGAAATCACTTTATGCCGAACATATCAAAACTTCAATAACATTCCAGGAACTTGCTTAATTAAAAAGCTGGAAATTAATTATATTAAATGCTCCGTTATTATCTGTAATTAATCGCTTAATAGAAAAGTTAAAATTATATATTTTTCCTTTTTTTTCCGTCATATTTTAATCGCTAAGTTTTGAGAACTTTAAAAATCCGGACCTTACTTAATGCACAGAAATGCTTTTTTCACTCACTTCGCCATGTTCCTTAAGTAACTATTTCAACCGGTATTCTCTTCTTGGGTTGGTAAGACATTTTTTCCTGAGGATTTGGAATTTATTGGAATATTAAAATGAAAAACAAAGGCCTCAAGTGGAAAACAAATTCATTTTGCTTTTCGTTACTATTAGGAGAAACAAACAAACAAAAAAAAAAACGAATTTTTCCAGATTTTAACTATGGGCTAATTTGACGTCGGGTTATTTTTACCCCGGGTTATTTTGCTAACGGGTTATTGACACAGAGTTATTTTGACGCCGGACCATTTTAACTGGGGTATTTTGACGCGGGTTATTTTTTCCGGGTTAATTTGACATGTAACCGTTTAATCCGTAAGAAAATTTGGATTTGACAATCTTCGGGGTTGCTATAAAGATCAAAATGAACTTCTATACCCTCTATAAATTTTAGTAATCCTCCTGCACTATTAAAGATAATTTATTTAGTGATGCTGCGTAGGACATATAATGAGACAATATTTTATATATTGTCTCATATACAATATTTTCCCGTCAATGAGACAATTAAGATTGACGGAAGACATCGAGGTTGATCTTCCGGGTACATTATTGACGAAATCATCAAAGTCGGAAGCTGAAAAGTCAGAACCACAAGCCTCATAAGTCTGTTTGTGTCTGTTATTAACAAGTCTCGAGTAAAGTAGTATGACAAGCCCGTTCGAAAGAGTCGGGAAGCTACACGCCTTGAGATTACATAATGTTGAATTAGCAAGAAAAAAAAAACGGGGTTTCAAAATGAAGGTTCGTGCACCGATTATGTAATATTCGTATGTGTATGGCTTACTGAACACTCCACAAATCAGTTCTTAAATACTTCAGCTACAGTGAGACAGAAGTCACTCAAATAAAATTCAAGAAATAGTTACAGCTATTCCTTTATTCCATCAATATCTCATAAGCATTTCTTTGGAAACTCCAATAACTCGTGGAGAACTACTTCATAACATTACTAGTATCTTAAAGCTGATTCTCATAAGTTAGGAAGCGGAAAACTTGATTAAATAAACTCCAGTACTCAATAACAACGCAATACTAACGTATAGACTTCAAGTAAACACCGCTTCAACGTAATTCAACTTTCTCGATTGCGACACCACCATCTCACCTCACTTTTGCTGCTCGAACATCATGTATCGTCCAGTTCTCATCTGACACATACACACATCGTAACACAGAGGAGGAGAGACAGAAGTCTAACTCTCGCGTTTAAAACAGCGCCCCAGTGGTCGGACATGAAACTAAAATAGCGTCTGTCACGTGATACGGTACCAGCGGCTATATAAGTGGCACCGCGGAGAGAGTTGAAAAATTAAGCCTCGGATGGCTTAGTGGTTAGTGTTTCAGACTATCGATGCTGGGTCCCCAGGTTCAAGCCTGGGCTGATCTTTCAGAGATGGTGTGATTTACTAACAATCGCTGAATATCGGACGAGCACGTAAAGTGACGGCCCCCAGGCTGGACCCACTGGTTAAATGGGTATCCTTTCCTATGTCCTCCCTGAAATTCTTTCACCCATCTATGTGCAATATCGTACTTGTACGGTGGCGCCATCTACTGTACTCTAATCTCACTACAAACTGTTCTGTCAAAAGTCGCTAGACTTGCTCTCATTCCTTCCGTTTCTGTGTCCTGCCCAAAAGGCGATCTCGCTGTAGGTGGCTGGGACCTAAACTCTACTCCCTGTGGACGGAAGTCCTACATGAAAATGACAAATTCTCCTCCGGCGTTATGAGTTGTAAAATCTTGAAAAACAAAAAACGATAGACTGTTACGGTTTGACCACTGAGTCTCCTACTCTGTGGATCTTACGTTCCGACCTCAAGGTGTTGCCAACCCTGCTCTTGTGAGAGAGAAGATATCACTTTTAAGTTTTAAAAACGCTAATTAGAATAAACCCAAATTTATGTAGAAAAAGTAACTAAAAATGAAAGTTGTGTTAGATTATACGTCACAGCCACTGTTGTAAAAAAAAAAGCTAAAGCTCTTTTGTACCTGAATTAGTTTATAGATATGAAATAATCACTGAATTAATCGCTCTCATAGGCTTTTCAATAACATGATGGCTAATATGTCCCTTTTTACAATAAATGTTTCTATATGCATGTTAAACTTTCATCCCCATGGCAGAAACTTATTTTGGAGATCAAATAAAGGAAAGAATATTGCAAATCGAAACACAAAAAGAACCAACGTTTATTTTGATGCAAAAGTAACTCTCCACTAGGTACTAAAACATAAAAAATGCCGTTGGCTTACGGTAAATATACCGCTACAATGAAAATATACAACAATGATTTCGGTAAATGAAGTGTTATACAGTGAAGTATGAGAAGAACGAAAGGGGAAAAGTTTAAAAGCAATAATAATTCCTGTTTTCTCATTCATTCTTTAAATATGTCACATCTTTAAAGTGCTAAACAATGTTTGATTTTTAACTATTGAATACATAAAAAGAACCAACGTTTCTTTTGTTGCAATAGTACCGGGTACTAAAACATAAACAATGCCGTTGGCTTACTGTAAATAAACTGCTACAATTGAAAAATACAACAATGACTTCGTTGAATGAAGTATTATACAGTGAAGTATTTGAACAATGAAACGAGAAAGGTATAAAAGCAATAATAATCCCTGTTTTCTCTTTAACTCTTACAATATGTCACGTCTTTTAAGTGCTTTAGCACTTTAAAGACGTGTCATTCTTTAGAATGTTTGATTTTTAAAGGTGTCAATGCAAAGGGCGACCAACTAGATCACTAAAACTTTCTTTTAAAATAGCTTCGATGCAATCAATACAAATCTAAAGTGCAGAAATATCTCATTAAGCAGAATCATTTGTGATACTGATGCCTTAGATATCATCATTGAGAATTAGTAATACATAGAAGTATCTAGGGTTATTTTCACTGCTACATTTGTTGTCAAGTAGAAGGCATAGTAATAACGAGAGCAGACAGTTTTCAGTTTCTCTGACGAAGAGGTTCTGATTGATAGTTTTGGCAGTCACTATGTGCGTTTACCTATGTGTTTCGGAGAATATCCCCAAAGATTTGGAAGAGGGCTTACACCTCAGATATTATCTCCCAAAAGTTTTGAGCTGAGACATTAATTTTCAAATATAGCTATATCATGTAACTTTATTGTCAGTTTTTGTTTGTAATAGTAAAAATGAAAGTGGGGCGATTTTATATAAGCAACATTACGACATTTTCAAAGTGCTCCATTAATCATAATGCCAATATTTAAGCCAATTCTATGGAGCTGGTCTGGAATGAAAAGTAGTAACAGCTATGAAATAGTTACTTCCTTTGTGAAACTAATTATTTGCGATGAGGAATTCTACAATTAATGTGTTCGAAATTATAGTTTTTTGCTGTGTTCTTTTGAGTTGGTGGACGTACAGCTGGAATTATTTTCGTTTCTTTCATGTTATCATGAAAAAAAAATTATTTATTAAGAGATTAAGTCGCGATTTTAAGCCAAATTAAATGAAGTTGTACGCGAAGAGAAGGTAGAGCTAAATAAATCTGCGTTTCTAGCTTTTGTTCCCTGTGTGAAGTCGATTTCACGCATGACACCGAGAGACATTTGCAACTCCCCAGTTCTAAAACTAGATTTGTACTCGCCATTCCCCCCACAGTAAGGAAGATAAAAGGTGAAACTGTAAACGGAATGGCAATCAGCAGTGGTGTCAAGTCAACGAACTCTTAGGAAGTGAGGTAGACACAAGGAGATTATAATAATACTTCTGAAGATGTCATGTTAATCAAACCGGAATGAACCATACTTAGTACATGAGTAAAGTTTTTTTAATTTTAGCTATGTCTCATTTTGAATTCGCACTAACGTCTATGTACTTAAACTAAAAATAAAAATGTAATAATTAAGAGCTATATAAACCCAGCACACACACACACTCACGCACGCACACACACACACACGTCGCCAGCAAGTTACGATGAAAAATTAGAAACATTTGTGACGAAAGACTGAGATTCGGCCAACATAAAATGCATTTCAATAGCCTTGGGTGGGACCTACTAGATTTTTCCACTCCTTAACGGCCCCGTTATGGCTTTGCGCAAAGTAGCCTTCGCGCAAGTAGTGCACCATTGACAAGGGCATGATATCTTATTCTAAACTTCTTGGTCTGTCGGTGTTTACTCAAGGAGGTTAGAGCAAGATATCTCGGGATGTCCTTGTCAATAATGCAGTACCACTTCACGTGAAGCATATAGCCGCGAGCAGCGACTGTTAAAGTGTGGGAAAGATGGTGGTTCCGCAGGTTATTGCAACATTGGAGCACTTACGATTGGGGTACTCTGGGGGCTTTAAGGCCCTCAATGATATTCAAAGCAACGTACGTCACAAATTTAGCATTCAAAGAAATTTTACCATAATAAAATTACATAGTGTCTACTAGTGTCTTTTCTAAAGCCCTAAGAGGTTGAGAACAACGTACGGCACAAATTAAACATTGAAGAATACTATTTTACATGTTCAAAAAGTTACATAGTGTCTGTCTACTAGTATCTTTAGTGGGCCGGCTTTTTCCTTACTGTCGGGCCGAGAACCTTCCGGACACCCTATTCTATCTATCTGTCTATCTATCTAATGAACACACTATGTGGGTATAGTATATATATATATACAAAAAAGTACCATACTACCAGACGTCAAACCGAAATTCAAAGCAAAGACTCCATTGGTCAAGTATATATAAGTAAAATTGTAACACCCAATAAACAGAATACTTTTAGAATTGCAAATACTAAAATTGAAACGAATCAGAACAAAGCAAATATTTATTGTCATATACAAATATTTTCAAAATAATTTTATTCCCCGCACCCAGTTTTCCCAACCCGAAACGAGGTAAGACCAACTTAACTAAAATCAATATACAAAATAAATAAATATATATATATATATATATAATGTCCGTATGCTATATATACGTATGCTATACATACGTATATACACACTGTGCACGAATACTATATACGTATACTATGTGGGTGTACAATGTATTTATTTATACATTATATACATATACACACTACAGTATGTACGTATGCTATATACGTATATATACACTATGTGTTTAACCATATATATATATATATATATTAAAGCGAATTCAAAACAAAACATTACGCTAAAATTGAAAATTTCCCTCCCGTATGAAGAATAATTCATACCGATTTGATGTTAATACGATACAAAAGCCAAAACTGAATAAGTATCATGTAAACAAATCAAAATTCCACACACCGTGCGACTTCGCGATTAAGAGACCAGCTCCTCCAGAAGTATTATTCTACCCTCCTTCAGGCAAACCCGAAAACCGCACTTCTTTTAACTGAGAACAGTTATTTCGTAATATGTTGAATACTTGACGTCATTGTATTTCTACTGATGACTTATTTTATAATCAAAGGAAAAATTTATCTGACAACCATGAAATAATTCTATTCTAGGAAGATTTAAAGTCGCTGTAAATATCTGTCTGTTCCGTAGTAGGAAATTTGTTATTTCGCAACTTTGAGAAGGAGTTCTTCCAAAGAATTCAAATATTTTAGTTTAGTTTAGTTATTTTTTTCTTGCACGGTTACGTGAAGATGAAAGCGGTAACAGTGTTCCCTCCGTAGAACTTTTCCAAGCTCAAAACAAAGCCGTTAGAATAGTGAATATTTTTCTTGTATATCTTTTGTTCTAAGAAAAAGCACGGGCATCTGTTGAGATGTCTCACTTGCGTCATTTTTTGTTCCAGAGATTTAGGAGTAATTCGGGCAGATGGTCATTTGCAAATTTATTTGACTTTTAGGATTTAACCACCAATATTTAACTATTATTCTGCGATAAAATTTGTTTAGGAATCGGTCATTCCCATACAACATCGTTGTTTTCTTTTCTGTTTTAACAATTTGAAAATAGTGGACATATAAGGTTTGTGTGACGTATACTCTAATATAACTTTCATTTTTTGGTTACTTCTTCTACGTAAATTTGACTTCGTTCTCCTTAACGATTTCCAAACTTAACGTAATATCTTCTCTCTTGTGAGAGAGAAGATATTACGTTCTCCTTAACGATTTCCAAACTTAAGGTAATATCTTCTCTCTCGCAAGAGAGAGGGAAGATATTACGTTTTCCTTAACGATTTCCAAACTTAACGTAATATCTTCTCTCTCACAAGAGAGAGAAGATATTACGTTCTCCTTAACGATTTTTAAACTTAACGTAATATCTTCTCTCTCACAAGAGAGAGAAGATATTACGCTCTCTTTAACGATTTCCAAACTTAACGTAATATCTTCTCTCTCACAAGAGAGAGATGATATTACGTTCTCCTTAACGATTTCCAAACTTAAGATAATATTTTCTCTTATACAAGAAAGAGAAGATATTACGTTCTCTTTAACGATTTCCAAACTTAACGTAATATCTTCTCTCTCACAAGAGAGAGAAGATATTACGTTCTCCTTAACGATTTCCAACCTTAACGTAATATCTTCTTTCTCGCAAGAGAGAGTAGATATTACGTTCTCCTTAACGATTTCGAAACTTAACGTAATATTTTCTCTCTCACAAGAGAGAGAAGATATTACGTTCTCCTTAACGATTTCCAAACTTAACGTAATATCTTCTCTTTCGCAAGAGAGAGAAGATATAGAAGATATTACGTTCTCCTTAACGATTTCGAAACTTAACGTAATATCTTCTCTCTCGCAAGAGAGAGAAGATATTACGTTCTCTTTAACGATTTCGAAACTTAACGTAATATTTTCTCTCTCACAAGAGAGAGAAGATATTACGTTCTCCTTAACGATTTCCAAACTTAACGTAATATCTTCTCTCTCGCAAGAGAGAGAAGATGTAGAAGATACACTGGCGGAAAGTGAAAAAAGAACACCGAGAAGGAGACGTCTGATACCAACGACATTTATACAGCATAATAACGGAATACAGAGGATAACGTGATCAAAACATTATGGCAAAACACAGTTGTAATTGCTGATAAACTGAAAAATAACATTCCCATGTAACATGGTTAGTAAGAGGTTGAACCGCCATGAACTGCGTCACACTGTGCAATTCTGGCATTGAGTCTGTCGTACAGATGTTGGATGTAAGTTTGGGGTATTGAGTTCCAAGCATCCTCAACCTGTACGCGTAAATCGGGGATGGTCGTGGCTGGCCGTGCAGACCGGATAAGTCGTTGTTCCATGAAATCCCACAAGTGCTCAACGGGGGACAAATCCGGTGAACGTGCAGGCCATGGAAGTTGTCTCACACCCTGAAGTGCATGTCGCGTTGCACGTGCCGTGTGTGGGCGTGCATTATCTTGCTGGAAAGCACCACGATGGACTGACCTTACAAATGGCACAACAAGGGGCTGAATGATGTTGTTGATGTAGGAGGTGCTGTTTAACGTACACAGTACAAACACTAGTTGTGTACTGGAGCGATAGCTGATTGCTCCCCACACCAGGAGACCAGGTGTAGTCCCTGTGTGTCGCTGGAGGATGCAAGAAGGGTGAAGACGCTCCCCTGTGCGTCTGCGAACACGCATACGGCCATCGTAGGCTCCCAAGCAGGATCTGTTTTCATCGCTGAACACGATAGATCGCCATTGCGTTCTCCAGTGCAGACGTTGGCGACACCACTACAGCCGTTCCTGACGGTGGGCTGGAGTCAGATGTACACATGCCAGAGGCACACGTGCACGTAGTCCTGCATCCAGTAGACGGTTGCGTATTGTTCGCACAGTCACCTCAGGTGCAACGGCAGCTCGGATTCGCGTTGAAGTGGATGTTCTGCTTGACAACGCAGCTATTCTTATGCGTCGATCCGTCCGCTCATCAGCCCGTCTGTGACTCCCGGTTCCACGTCTTCTCGTGTGGGAATGTTCCTCGGACCATCTACGCCACCATCGTACCACCACCGATACTTCTCGTCCAATTCGCTCCGCAATACGACGATACGACCACCTGGCCTCGCTGAGTCCGACTAGAAGACCTCGCTCAAAATCCGATAACTGCTGAAATCGTACACGTCTTCCATGTCCAGGCATCGCAGCTTCTTCAGGGTCTTAGCACGTGCTCGTACGCCGACGACTGATTACATTCACTTTGCCGTACTCCTTGAATACCACCGACGATAATTTGCATATTATGCCGTGCTGTGGCGTAAGCGCTCACCGATTGGTACCGAAATTAACATCACACCTACGTAAACTAGACCCCATTAATATATGTAAATTTCATGATCGTCCGCCAATTCCTTCTTGGGGTTCTTTTTTCACTTTCCGCCAGTGTATTACTTTCTCTTTAACGATTTCAGAACTTAACATAGTATCTTCTCTCTCACAAGAGTAGTGGTTGGCAACACCTTGAGGTCAGAACGTATGATGTGTGTATGTGTCAAATGAGAACTAGACGATATATATCTTTTATTATTTCACTGTACACCATGTAACCCCTCCGTTCAGAAAACTTGGAAATTTTCATCGTCCTGGAGCGGGGATCGAACCCGTACCTCCCGATTTCCGGTCGAGCATGCTAGGCATTACACTACCCAGGACAAAGAAATCCCAAGCAACTGAACATTAATATCTGAGAATCTTCAGATTTGCGCTAGTCGAAGCGATTCTGCCCCATCGTAGATACTCAAGATCTTTTCTCACATCTTTTCGGATGTAGGTCGGAAATTGTAGTGATGGAAATAAGTCATATACAAATTATTTCTTCTGTCGGATGGATTAGAAAACGATATCGAAAACGATATCAGGACGATGAGAATTTTCAAGCTTTCTGAACGGAGGGATTACATGGTGTACGGTGAAGATATAAAAGATTTAAATCCCTATTATGCATAATATTTCTTCAGCAAATCGTTTCTCAATCCATCCGACAGCAGAAATAATTTGTATAGACGATATGCAAGTACACTGAAGAGCAATTGAGTTAGAGATACCTGTCTTGTAACGTGTAGCACCACCTTTCGTCCTGATGACGGCGGCGATTCGTCTCGGCCTGGACTCGACAGGACACCGGAAGCGTTGGGAAGTCATACGGATCCACGACCCCTGAACAATCTCCCACACCACGAAGATTTGATGTAGGTGGGTCAGGGCCTCGAACATCTCTCTCGATGGCTTCCCAGATGTGCTCGATGGGATTGAGGTCAGGTGACCTAGCTGACCAAGGAAGCGCGGTCACGTTGGTGGAATGTTCATCCAACCATTCGGATACAATTCGGGAGCTGCATTGTCTTGTTGCAGGATGAGGTCCCCAGTGGGATGTTGAAGACGCACAAACGGGAGCAAATGGTCGTCCATGATATCTCGGAAACATTGACCTGTGAGGGACGATGTCACAACATACCAGGGGTCCCATTTCAGTCCACGTAAACAGTCCCCAGATGAGAATGCTACGCCCACCAGCTTGAAAAGTACCCTGCTGGCAAGTAGGATCCATCGCTTCATGTGGTTTGCGCCGTACTCGTATCTTGCCATCCGCATGTACCAACGTGAATTTCGACTCATCAGTCCAGGCAACATTTTCCCACGTGTCTAGGGTCCAGTAGCGATGTTTCCGTGGCCATGCTAATCTTTGCACCTTGTGATGTGCGGTCAGCAGCGGTACCCTCGTGGGACGATGGCTTGTGTACCCCATAGTGAGGAGATGGTTCTGGATGGTGTGGTTGCTTACACGTTTCTGTGCACCAGCGTTAAATTGAAGAGTGATTTCTTGCACGGTGGCCCGTCTATCCGCTGTTACAATGGGAGCTAGCCGACGATGACCCCGCTCATCCACACGCTGTTGTCCACGGCAGTTGGCCCTTGCAGGGATGGTTTTACCGGATTCAATGTACTCATGGTGCACCCGTGACACTGTGGCTCGTGAAAATCCCAGTACCTGCACGACTTCCGAGATGGAGTGACCCATATGTTGGGCCCCGACAATTTGCCCACGATCAAATACGCTTAGATCCTTCGTCTTACCCATACTGCGTCCGACTCTTACTGCTTCCCGTCGCATCACTCCTTATATTGTCGGATCGCTGCCTACGTCATGTCGTTTTCGTTTACAGGGCCGCCCACAGCGCCACATTTGCATAACGACAGCTGTCTCTAATTCAATTGATCTTCAGTGTATGTTTGAAGCAGAAAGTTACTGCACATCTCAAACCATTTCTCATGCTCCGTCAGTTCGTGTGGGACCCATGTATCGAGCTTCTTCACCTTACAAATTTGGTGGAGATGTTCGGAAATGATTGACACCAACACATTGTACCGCCCCGATGGCGCAGTGGTCTAAGCGCTGGCTCATGGCTGTTCGTCCGTGGAGGATCCAGGTTCGAATCCCGGTGAGGCATGGGTGTTGTGTTTGTCTTACGACACTGGCTCTCTGATTTCCCTGGAAACAGTAACCATAAATTAGGGACGGGCGAATGCTTATAACTCATTGAGTTGCTCACGGTGGTCTTAAACCTCCATTCAAAACAAACAAATAAAAATAAAAACACATTGTCCTGTTTGGTAAGTTCTCTAACTGTGACGCAAGGATTTGACTTCACAGCTTCATTCCTGATGACTGAACGCTGTTTTTTTTTTTTTTTTGGTACTACTTCCATTTGAAGAAATGTTGTTTAATCTTCCTTCCCTCTGAGTTCTTTTTTTATTTTTACAGATGTTTCTGTCCTCTTGATGTTGGTCAAGGCCTGTTCTCAATGCATAGAAGGATCAACAAAAGTTTTGTTTGCTCCTGAAGAATTTGAATGTTGTTGGTAAGTTCCTCATGCTGTTTCAAAGTTCCTCAAACTGTTGCCCGTTACCAAATTCAAATGTTTTCAAACAAAGATCTTCGCTCTTTCCACGTTTATAAGTGAGTCACGGAAAAATTCTCATTGGCCGCCACCAGGAGTCGAACCCAGGGTCTTCCAGTTACGCGCCGGATATGCTTCCGCTACACCACAGCGGCCTCGAATTCCTCCAGACTCACACACGCTAACTGCCAAGCCAATTTGGCAGGTTGCTTCTTGGAGCCCCGCACAATGCTGGGGATTCACCAAAGATGGTAAGCAGCAACTGAAGAAATAATTAGAAGGCGAATGAATAATTAATACAGACATTTAACGTGGACCAGGAACATCAAACAAAGATCTTCACTCTTTCCACGTTTACAAGTGAGTCACGGAAACATTCTCATTGGCCGCCACCAGGAGTCGAACCCAGGGTCTTCCAGTTACGCGCCGGATATGCTTCCGCTACACCACAGCGGCCTCATATTCCTCCAGACTCACACACGCTAACTGCCAAGCCAATTTGGCAGGTTGCTTCTTGGAGCCCCGCACAATGCTGGGGATTCACCAAAGATGGTAAGCAGCAACTGAAGAAATAATTAGAAGGCGAATGAATAATTAATACAGACATTTAACGTCGACCAGTAACATCAAACAAAGATCTTCGCTCTTTCCACGTTTATAAGTGAGTCACGGAAAAATTCCCATTGGCCGCCACCAGGAGTCGAACAGAGGGTCTTCCAGTTACGCGCCGGATATGCTTCCGTTACACCACAGCGGCCTCGAATTTCTCCAGACTCACACACGCTAACTGCCAAGCCAATTTGGCAGGTTGCTTCTTGGAGCCCCGCACAATGCTGGGGATTCACCAAAGATGGTAAGCAGCAACTGAAGAAACAACTGAAGAAAAAATAGGGTTCGACTCCCTATGGCGGCCAATGAGAATTTTTCCGTGAACCACTTATAAACGTGGAAAGAGCGAAGATCTTTATTTGATGTTTCTGGTCCACTTTAAATGACTGTACTTAAATGTTTTCACTGTGTATTTTGTAATTCTGTTGCAATTAAGTTGTTTGAAACACCACTTATTAGTTTAGAAGGCTCACTGATTGCAGTGTTTTTTTGTTTTTTTTGGGTGTAATAACTTACTTTAATTAGTCTCTTGTTTTTATGAGATTCATAGGCCAATATTTTATTTCTTCCCATAAAGGCTCACATTTGCAAAACTGCAAATGATTTGCTAATACACTGTTTTGATCCTTGTTATAAATAATCTTTTGATGTTCTTTCATTCTGGCCTTGACCAACAGT
The DNA here is from genome assembly GCA_039090855.1 of Macrothele yani. Classification (NCBI taxonomy): domain Eukaryota; kingdom Metazoa; phylum Arthropoda; class Arachnida; order Araneae; family Macrothelidae; genus Macrothele; species Macrothele yani. Next base: position 217,252,827 of record CM077034.1, read on the forward strand.
AAGAGGCCAAAAACGTCTGTAGAAATCAAAAAGAACTCAGAGGGAAGGGAGATTAAACAAAATTTCTTCAAGTGGAACTAGAGCCAAAGGAATATACACTAACGGAAAAAAAGATCCCAACACCAAGAAGGGGTTGTGTTAGATAAACGACAGTTGGTAGGCGGTGAGAGTACATCTGTAAGATGACGTCTATGCAAATTTCGCGCTCGGCGCATACGTGTGGCGCTAGTAGCGCCCCTCGGAACATGCAAAGCAGGTTTGCTGTAAATACGCGCTGTAACGTTCATGAGCGTTAGTTATCGTTGAGATTCGACGTAGTGTGTTGATGTTAGTCAAGAATGCCTTTAAGAAGACGAAGAAGCCATTATCAACAGCTCACGGAGTTTGAACGAGGTCGTGTAATAGGGCTACGAGAAGGTCGATTTTCTTTCTGCAATATTGCAGAACGACTTGGCAGGAATGTAACCAATGTGCATGATTGTTGGCAGCGGTGGTCAAGGGAAGGTACTGCCTCAAGAAGACCGGGTTCCGGCCGGCCACGTGGCACTACTGAGAGGAAAGACCGCCGTGTACGGCGTATGGCCGTGGCGCATCGTACTGCGTCTGCGGCAGCAATTCGAGCTGCAGTTGCCACCACAGTGACACAACGAACTGTTACAAATCGGTTACTTGAAGGACAGCTCCGAGCCAGACGCCCTGTAGCGTGCATTTTTACTTACTCCAAACCACCGCCGTTTGCGACGTCAGTGGTGTTAAACTAGAGCTCATTGGAGGACGGAGTGGAGATCTGTTGTGTTTTCTGATGAAAGCCGGTTCTGCCTGGGTGCCAGTGATGGCCGTGTGTTGGTTAGAAGGAGGCCAGGTGAGCGCCTGCAACCAACCTGTATGCGGCCGAGACACACTGGACCTACACCTGGAGTTATGGTCTGGGGAGCAATTTCCTATGACAGCAGGAGCACTCTCGTGGTTATCCCACGCACCCTGACGGCACAGTTGTACGTCGGTCTGGTGATTCAACCTGTTGTGCTGCCATTCATGAACAGCATTCCAGGGGTGTTTTCCAACAGGATAACGCTCGCCCGCATACCGCTGTTGTAACCCAACATTCTCTACAGAGTGACGATATGTTGCCGAGGCCTGCTAGATCACCAGATCTTTCTCCAATCGAGCACTAATGGGACATCAGAGGACGACAACTCCAGCGTCACCCCCAACCAGTATTAACCGTCCCTGTACTGACCGACCAAGTGCAACAGGCATGGAACTCCATCCCACAAACTGACTTCCAGCACCTGTACAACACAATGCATGAACGTTTGCATGCTTGCATTCAACATTCTGGCGGTTACACCGGTTATTAATGTACCAGCATTTCACATTTAAAATGGCTCTTCTCGCGCTTACAATAAGCTGTGATCTTGAAACTTTAATCGATTAAATATGTTACCTATACAAATGTATTGCCGCCATTTCATTCCTCTACAACTTTTTTCGTGGTGTTGGGATTTTTGTTTCCTTCAGTGTATGTGAACTTCATTACAACTGCACAAGTAAACAAGTTAGTAAAATCATGCAATGCATTGATTATGATACGCTTTCCAACATACCAGAAATTATTACTCAAGTTATGAGGATAATAGCTGTGGATAAATCTTGCTTTTGTGCAATGACTTTTGAACATATTTCGTTGATATTTAACAGAACCGGTTCACTATGCCTCCGGAACAACATGATAACGTTTTGTCGCAATCGAAACATTTTTTGGTAAGTTATGATGCACAAGGGCAATGGAATGGATCCCACTCCAGTGTCCTGACCTTTGACCCCATTTCGCCCATTTTCAATTGGTTGCGTCCCCAGGTGGTTCCTTACCAAATACTAAAATTTCATCGAAATCGAACCATTTTTACGCAAGTTATGACGCATAAGAGCAATGGAATAAATCCCGCTGTTATGCCCTGCCTGACCTCTGACCCCAATTTGCAAATTTTCAATAGGGTTCGTGCCCAGGTAGTTAGTTCCCTACCACATACTAAAATTTAATCGAAATCGAACCATATTTACGCATGTTATGACGCATAAGGGCAATTGAATGGATCCCGCTGTTATAGCGTGACCTTTGACCCCACTTCACCCATTTTCAATAGGGTTCGTCCCCTGGTGGTCCCCTACCACATACTAAAATTTCATCGTAATCGAACCATATTTACGCAAGTTATGACGCATAAGGGCAATTGAATGGCTCCCGCTCGTATGACGTGACCTTTGACCCCACTTCACCCATTTTCAATAGGGTTCGTCCCCTGTTGGTCCCCTACCACATACTAAAATTTGACGGAAATCGAACCATATTTACGCAAGTTATGACGCATAAGGGCAATTGAATGGCTCCCGCTGTTATGGCGTGACCTTTGACCCCACTTCACCCATTTTCAATAGGGTTCGTTCCCTGGTGGTCCCCTACCACATATTAAAATTTCATCGAAATCGAACCATTTTTACGCAAGTTATGACGCATAAGGGCAATTGAATAGCTCCCGCTCTTATGGATTGCGTGACCTTTGACCCCACTTCACCCATTTTCAATAGGGTTCGTTCCCTGGTGGTCCCCTACCACATATTAAAATTTCATCGAAATCGAACCATATTTACGCAAATTATGACGCATAAGGGCAATTGAATGGCTCCCGCTCGTATGACGTGACCTTTGACCCCACTTCACTCATTTTCAAAAGGGTTCGTCCCCTGGTGGTCCCCTACCACATATTAAAATTTTATCGAAATCGAACTATATTTACGCAAGTTATGACGCATAAGGGCAATTGAATGGCTCCCGCTCTTATGGCGTGACCTTTGACCCCACATCACCCATTTTCAATAGGGTTCGTTCCCTGGTGGTCCCCTACCACATATTAAAATTTCATCGAAATGGAATCATTTTTACGTGAGTTATCGTTCCGACAGTCAGACGGACGGACAGACAGACGGACAGACAAAGCTGGAGCATATACGCTTCTTCAACCTACGGTTGGAAAGCGTAAAAAAGGGCTATTTTGGGATATTGTGTAGGTCAATCAGAAAAAAAGGGTTAACTGGTGAGGCGTGCCTCCTGCACCTGCAGGGGAGGCGCGAGCCAATGCGCGCAATTATTTACTGTACGTGGATGAAAACGGACACCCCTCCAAATACAATGTGATAGTCCTCCTCACGCACAGGCTGTTTTTCCGGCACTCTCGTTTGTTTTCTGTCATCGTGCAAATAGCGTGCGTTGTGACTGTCGCCATACATTCTACACAATCTAGAACTAAACTATTCTATTTGACATTGAGAATGGACAGCTGTTTGAAGAGAAGTATGAGTAGTGCAGAATCTTCAGACCAAAGTTAACTTAGTAATACACTGGTGTACAAAAATTGGGGACGAAGAGGAGAAATTAGCATAACAACGGAACGAGCAGGCAGAACGGACCGAAAGACCACTCAGGAGATAGACTAGGGTCCGGTACGGTAGGGCATGCACATATATGCAGCATGGCGTAGGGGGGGGGGTGGCAGTGTCGGAAAGGTATAAAGCACACGGGCGGTGTACGCTCAGCAATTCGGTAAAAGCTATTGCATGGTGTACATCGGTTTGAACGACGTCGAGTTGCTGCCACCGTGTGATATGGCCAACAGGCAATCCAGTAGACGACATCTGGATGACTTAACCCGAGGCCGCGTCATTGGAAAGTTGGAAGAAGGTTGAAGTGTGACTAGTGTGGCCGAGGAGTTAGGGATCGCTCACAGCATCGTTTCACGAGCTTGGAGAGCATTTCAAACGACCGGAACAGCTGTCCGAGAGTTTAGCAGTGGTTGTCCACGAGCAACCACGGCGGCGGACAACGGGAATATTGTCCTACAGGAGAGAAGAGAAAGACGACAGACAGCGGGAGAAATCGCAAGGCACATGCAACAGACAACTGGACGTCCGTTATCGCGTTTTACCGTGGCCAGGAGGCTGCACAAAAGTGGTCTATTTGCACGACGACCAGTACGGGGTGTGCCATTAACGCCTGCTCATCGGAGATGGTGGTGCCAGGAACACAAGAACTGGACACATCAGCAATGGGGTCGAGTTCTGTATACGGACGAGAGCCGATTTAGTCTGACGAGCGATTCTGGACGTATACACATCTGGAGAGAGCAGAGAACACGCAAACACACGTCCAACATCATCGAAAGAGACCGGTTTGGAGGTAGCGAAGTTCTCGTTTGGGGCGGTATCATGCTTGGTAGCCGTACGGACCTCCACATCTTCCACGGAGGTTCAGTCACTGGTGTCCGCTATTGTACCGAGGTTCTCCTGCCTCACGTTCGTCTGTTTAGATGTACTGTGGGTTCTAAGTTCCTCTTCATGGACGACAACGCTACACCTCATCGTACAGTGGCTGTCGCAGAGCTGTTGGAGAGTGAAGATATTCAACGCATGGATTGGTCCGCAAAGTCTCCGGACCAAAATCCAATCGAACACGCGTGGGACCTTCTCGGGAGACGCTTGGCAGCACGTTACTAGCCTCCAGCAAAGGTTCCGCAGCTGCGATTGGCGCTACAAGAGGAATGGGCCGCGTTGCCTCAACAGCTCCTTGACAACCTCGTCCTCAGCATGGACAGACGTTGTAAATCCTGCAACGCAGTCAGGGGTGATCATATCCCCTAATAAAGACTGGATTTTTCTTGGCAGCCGCCTGTCACATGGACGTTCCTGTCTTCTGTCCAGTTGTGCTCGAAGCTACCTTTTGAATAAAGTGCCTTTGTATCCTTTGTATTCCTTGTTTGGACGGTTTTTCTCACTTGTCCCATATTCTTACATTTTGGGGATCTTATGGTATGATTTGATTCGATGTGGAGCACTCCTGCACGACGTTACATTCGAAAAACCGTCTCGTCCTTAATTTTTGCACGCCAGTATATGTGAAGTTACATATAATCTCATCTGTGACACACCTACGATGTAGTCCGCGTCGACAAATATCCCGGGTCAGACAACACATACTCATTTCAGCTTATGTATCGTTTTAGCAGAACACGGTTAGCGAATAGCGGTAAAATCTTTAGGTATGCTTAGCTTACTTAGTTTATTAACAGAAAGAGGAAGAGAATAATTTGCCCTGGTAATAATAAAAGAGATGCATCACTAAATGGTATGTAACAGCATGTTATGTTAATTACAAACTCAATTTATAAGGCTCATTTGAGGAATATTTTCTTCTTCAGTCTGACAAACTGACATTCAATTAACTTTACTAACCGTTAATTAATTTAAGAGACTAACACCTCACCTTGGCTTCCACCTCCGAAATAGTAATTAAAACCAACACGATTATTGTATGATCAGGAAAAAAATCAACTACTCCATTACAGATGAAGCAGCTTTTGCCGCCCCGGTGGCGCAGTGGTCTAAGGCGCTGGCCTCCGATCATTCGTCCGTAAGAGGTCCGGGTTCGAATCCCGGTGAGGCATGGATGTTGTGTTTGTCTTACGGCACTGGCTCTCAACCATCCCTAGAACCAGTGACCCTAAATTAGGGACGAGCGACTGCTTATAGCCCATTGAGTTGCTCACGGTGGTCGTTAAACCTAAAACAAAAATATAAAAACAGCCGCAATCAGGGCTTTTATTCCTTATTTACGGACCCTGTAGCCAATCATTTTTTTTTCTTCGCTACTTGTCTGCTTGTTGCACAATTCTGTGCAACAGCGAAAAAAATTAAGTCCTGTTTTATTTTATTTTTTTTATTTTTTTTTTTTTAGTCAGAACTAAGGCGTAAGAGAAAAAAAATTAATATAAAAGACAAGACAAACAACACCTTGTTAGTTAGGGGGAAAGATATTCAGTACAAAAAAGATAAATGTTTTACGCAGCATTTTGCTCGGCCCTTAAAAGGGCCGTTCTTTTTCCCCCCTAAAACTCCTGATATTCAATTCTAGCTTTCTTCCCATGTGTGAAGAATAACTTCAATTTAGTCCCAGTTATTTTTAATTTTTTTTGGAAGTATAACTGTGAACTGGATTCTTTTCAGGAATTTTATTTAAAATAGCCTTCGGTCTTTTAAATTTGTCAGTATCATTGACAACATAATTAAGGGCCTCCCAGACTAGAGGATTGGGATGTTTCTTGGCTTTCTCGTAATACCTTTGCGCTAGATCATACATAGTATAATGTATAGAGTTGATTCAAAAAGTAGTAATTGTACACCAAATTATACTCAAAATAGTATAACTATACTAAAAATCCGAAAATTCTTGGCGTAGAATAGAAATAAAAGTTTCCAAGCTTTCGCACATCAACCAGATGGCTTTCTCAAGGAAGGTAGACAGCTAACTGCAAACAGGATAATAGATTGTTTCAACACTTTAAACGCGGTGACATGACTAGACAATAAATGATTAGGAGCAAACGTGATATTTTGAAGAAACGAGGTCATGTTGGTTGGGCACGCGGTACTATGGTAGAAATCTCAGCATTATTTGAAGAATTGATTCCAAATACGTGGTAACTCCAGAGAGACGCTATCGTTGCAAGCCTCGCAGCTGGTCAAGATTTCCAAGGTTTCGCGAATGGCAGTAGATTTGGGTGTGGAGTATGAAGCTAATTTCTTTACATCACTCCATATAGGATCGGCGGACTTGAACTTGACTTCTCTTGATAGGGCAGTGGTCATTTTCCCGTCTCTTGTATCCCTTTTATGTTCGCGGATTGTAATTCCAAACGAACGTTTGGTCATTCCGATGTAGTATCGCCTGGAGCCGTCCGGATATTTTAGTGGGATGTACCGCGTGCCCAACCAACGTGACCTCGTTTCTTCGAAATATCACGTTTGTTCCTAATCATTTATTGTATAAGTCACCTCTTTCAAAGTGTTGAAACGTTCTATTATCCAGTTTGCAGTTAGCTGTCTACCTTCCTTGAGAAAGCCATCTGGTTGATGTGCGAAAGCTTGGAAACTTTTATTTCTTTTCTACGCCAAGAATTTTCGGATTTTTAGTATAGTTATACTATTTTGAGTATAGAGTTGATATTTAGTATATTTTCAGATTGCCTACAGCAAGCCTTATATACCATCCATGCCAGCTCACAACACGTGCCTGCTTTCATTAGCTACGTGCTGTTGACGTCAAAAGTAGGATGTGGTCACAATAATGTGACTCGACTCTGTATAAAAATCTAAGAATACCTATGGAAGAACATAAGGCAGATATTAGAAACATTGCAAATAAGTACTGGGTTAGACAGGCAACTGGACACTCCATGAATTGGGACTCAACAAAAAATAATCACCTGCCAATCACACTTAATAAAAAAGAAACTTGAAGGGATGGAAATAGCAAGAAAAACCACTCTAAATGATAATTGTAGTGGGGTACTTCCAATTGAATGGCTATACAACGAATCCAGTCATAGTGTCCAGATGATGAACTAGGTTCTAGTTTGAAAATTTGACTGCAAAATACAGTCAAACCTGTGTATAAGAATTTGAAATGAGAGTCACAAACGTTTGATGTATGTGAACTTCATTACAACTACACAAGTAAACAAGAAAAATGACACCGAATTTTCGGGTGTAATAAGCACGTCTTTTGAATCCGTTCTGACGCAAATTAAACTTATCAAAGCTATTCAAAGTCAATGGAACCGGTGTGGAAAACAATAGATCTGACCAAAGAAAGAAGATTTTCAATCGGGTTTTTAATCCCTCAGATATTGCTGTAAACGGAATCGTGAGCTTACGCCCTCTGGTTGCAGACTTGTGCGTTAAGAAAAACATGAATTTATATGAGAAACATTTCGCACCTCTAACACAGAAAGAATTTTTTCAAATCGAACTCTTAGAAACAGAGATATCGACAAAAATAAGATGTGACTTTACGTCCCCTGGTGGGAAAACCATGCATTATTTTAGGAAGAAAGTACTCTCAAAAGGTGTATATATACAAGCGGTATTGGTCGAAGAAAAAAAAAATTAGTCGAGTTTTCAGGAGCCCAGATTTTGCAACAAATACTTCAGAAGCAGAAATTAACACTTATGACCCCTGGTGGCCAAACCATTGTTTACCAAACATTAGAAATTATGTGAAAAATATTTTCCATCAGGTCTTGTATGCGATATAGGAAGAATTTTTCAAATCAGAGCTTTAGGAGCAGAAATAACGCAGAAAACGCAATTTACCTTTGTGCCCCCTAGCGGAAAGTTTTTGATTTACTTGAAAATTTTGAATTTATACGAAAAACATTTCGCATCGGTAACACTATCCAACAAAGAAGGAATTTTTTTTAAATCGTACTCTTAAAAGTAGAGATATTGATAAAAATAAGATATACATCTACGCCCCTTGACGTAGAAACCATGCATTTTTTCAAGAAGAACATTTTCCTAAAAGGTTTGTCGACATGAGTAGTATCGGTCAACAAACGACTTTTTTTTCAATCGAGATTTTAGAAGCTCATATTTTGCTGCGAATACAACAGAAGCGGAAATTCAGACTTACGCCACCTGGTGGCCAAACCATTTCTTACAAAAATTATAAATCATGTGCAAACGATTTCCCATCAGGAGCTGTATCCGGTGCAGAAAGAATTTTTGAAGTCGGAGATTTAGAAGCAGAGATATATTGGGAAACGCAATTTACATTTACGCCCCTTAGCGGAAAGTCTATGAATTACTTGAAAATTTTGAAATTATATGAACCACATGTCACACTACAAACACTATCCAACAAAGAATGAATTTTTCAAATCGTACACTTAGAAGTAGAGATATTGACAAAAATAAGATATAAATCTACGCCCCCTGGCGTAGAAACCATGCATTTTTTCAAGAAGAAAATTTTCCTAAAAGGTTTGTTGACATGAGTAGTATCGGTCGACAAACGACATTTTTTTTCAATCGAGAATTTAGAATATCATATTTTGCTGCAGATACAACAGAAGCGGGAATTAAGATTTACGATCCCTGGTGGCCAAACTATTTTTCGTACAGAAATAAGAAATTATGTGCAAACGATTTCCCATCAGGAGCTGTATCCGGTGCAGAAAGAATTTTTCAAATCGGAGATTTAGAAGCAGAGATATAGGGGCAAACGCAATTTACCGCTACGCCCCCTAGCGGGAAGTCTATGAATTACTTGAAAATTTTGAAATTACATGAAAAACATGTCACACGGAAAACACTATCCAACAAAGAAGGAATTTTTCAAAGCGTACACTTAGAAGTTGAGATATTGACAAAAATAAGATATAAGTCTACGCCCCCTGGCGTAGAAACCATGCATTTTTTCAAGAAAATTTTCCTAAAAGGTTTGTTGACATGAGTAGTATCGGTCAACAAACGACGTTTTTTTTCAATCGAGAATTTAGAGCATCATATTTTGCTGCAGATACAACAGAAGCGGGAATTAAGATTTACGCCCCCTGATGGGCAAACTATTTTTCGCACAGAAATTAGAAATTATGTGCAAACGATTTCCCATCAGGAGCTGTATCCGGTGCAGAAATAATTTTTCAAATCGGAGATTTAGAAGCAGAGATATAGGGGGAAACGCAATTTACCGCTACGCCCCTAGCGGGAAGTCTATGAATTACTTGAAAATTTTGAAATTACATGAAAAACCTGTCACACGGAAAACACTATCCAACAAAGGAAGAATTTTTTCAAATCGGACTCCTAGAAGTGGAGATATTGACAAAAATAAGATGTACATCTACGCCCCCTGGCGGAGAAACTGTGTAATATTTTAAGAAGAAAATATTCCGGAAAAGTTCATTGATGTGAGTGGCATCAGTCCAAGAAAGAAGTTTTTCAATCGATATTATAGAAGCTCCGATTTTATGGCAAATACATCAGAAGCAGAAATTAACACTTACGCCCCCTGGTGGCCAAAGTATTCTTTACCAAAAATTTGAAATTATATGCAAAAGAATTTCCATTAGGAGATGTATCCACTGAAGAAAAATATTTTCAAATCGGAGTTTTAGAAGAAGAGTTCTCGAGGAAATGTAATTTACTTTTACGCACCCTAGCGGAAAATCTATGCGTAATTTGAAAAAGTAACTATATCTAAAATACTCTTCGATATAAATGAAATCGAAATTAAAAAAAAAATTTCAATCGGATGTTTAGAAGCAAATATGTGGAATAAAACGTATTTTTGAATTCGACATCATCTGCATTTACGCCCTCTACCGGCAAAATTGTACATCGTAAAAAAAAACGAAATGAAAGATCATCATTTGCATATTTCAAGCTTCCCAAGGTAAAAATAATTTTTCAATTCGGACAAAAAGTTGCAGAGATATCGTGGGTACAGACGGACGGACGGACAAACAGATATCAGAAGCACGATCTTTTTTTACAAAAGACGTGCTTTTTTGGGCTACTTTGGGATATTATGTAGGTCAATCAGAAAAAAAGGGTTACAGATGCTGTAAAGCCTAGGGTTACCAACTGGTGAGGCGTGCCTCCTGCCCCTGCAGGGGAGGCGCCAGCCAATGTGCGCAATTATTTACTGTACGTGGATGAAAACGGACACCCCTCCAAATACAATGTGATAGTCCTCCTCACGCACAGGCTGTTTTTCCGGCACTCTCGTTTGTTTTCTGTCATCGTGCAAATAGCGTGCGTTGTGACTGTCGCCATACATTCTACACAATCTAGAACTAAACTATTCTATTTGATATTGAGAATTGACAGCTATTTGAAGAGAACTATAAATAGTGAAGAATCTTCAGACCAAAGTTAACTTAGTAATACACTGGTGTACAAAAATTGGGGACGAAGAGGAGAAATTAGCATAACAACGGAACGAGCAGGCAGAACGGACCGAAAGACCACTCAGGAGATAGACTAGGGTCCGGTACGGTAGGGCATGCACATATATGCAGCATGGCGTAGGGGGGGGGGGGGTGGCAGTGTCGGAAAGGTATAAAGCACACGGGCGGTGTACGCTCAGCAATTCGGTAAAAGCTATTGCATGGTGTACATCGGTTTGAACGACGTCGAGTTGCTGCCACCGTGTGATATGGCCAACAGGCAATCCAGTAGACGACATCTGGATGACTTAACCCGAGGCCGCGTCATTGGAAAGTTGGAAGAAGGTTGAAGTGTGACTAGTGTGGCCGAGGAGTTAGGGATCGCTCACAGCATCGTTTCACGAGCTTGGAGAGCATTTCAAACGACCGGAACAGCTGTCCGAGAGTTTAGCAGTGGTTGTCCACGAGCAACCACGGCGGCGGACAACGGGAATATTGTCCTACAGGAGAGAAGAGAAAGACGACAGACAGCGGGAGAAATCGCAAGGCACATGCAACAGACAACTGGACGTCCGTTATCGCGTTTTACCGTGGCCAGGAGGCTGCACAAAAGTGGTCTATTTGCACGACGACCAGTACGGGGTGTGCCATTAACGCCTGCTCATCGGAGACGGTGGTGCCAGGAACACAAGAACTGGACACATCAGCAATGGGGTCGAGTTCTGTATACGGACGAGAGCCGATTTAGTCTGACGAGCGATTCTGGACGTATACACATCTGGAGAGAGCAGAGAACACGCAATCACACCTCCAACATCATCGAAAGAGACCGGTTTGGAGGTAGCGAAGTTCTCGTTTGGGGCGGTATCATGCTTGGTAGCCGTACGGACCTCCACATCTTCCACGGAGGTTCAGTCACTGGTGTCCGCTATTGTACCGAGGTTCTCCTGCCTCACGTTCGTCTGTTTAGATGTACTGTGGGTTCTAAGTTCCTCTTCATGGACGACAACGCTACACCTCATCGTACAGTGGCTGTCGCAGAGCTGTTGGAGAGTGAAGATATTCAACGCATGGATTGGTCCGCAAGGTCTCCGGACCAAAATCCAATCGAACACGCGTGGGACCTTCTCGGGAGACGCTTGGCAGCACGTTACTAGCCGCCAGCAAAGGTTCCGCAGCTGCGATTGGCGCTACAAGAGGAATGGGCCGCGTTGCCTCAACAGCTCCTTGACAACCTCGTCCTCAGCATGGACAGACGTTGTAAATCCTGCAACGCAGTCAGGGGTGATCATATCCCCTAATAAAGACTGGATTTTTCTTGGCAGCCGCCTGTCACATGGACGTTCCTGTCTTCTGTCCAGTTGTGCTCGAAGCTACCTTTTGAATAAAGTGCCTTTGTATCCTTTGTATTCCTTGTTTGGACGGTTTTTCTCACTTGTCCCATATTCTTACATTTTGGGGATCTTATGGTATGATTTGATTCGATGTGGAGCACTCCTGCACGACGTTACATTCGAAAAACCGTCTCGTCCTTAATTTTTGCACGCCAGTATATGTGAAGTTACATATAATCTCATCTGTGACACACCTAAGATGTAGTCCGCGTCGACAAATATCCCGGGTCAGACAACACATACTCATTTCAGCTTATGTATCGTTTTAGCAGAACACGGTTAGCGAATAGCGGTAAAATCTTTAGGTATGCTTAGCTTACTTAGTTTATTAACAGAAAGAGGAAGAGAATAATTTGCCCTGGTAATAATAAAAGAGATGCATCACTAAATGGTATGTAACAGTTTATGTTAATTACAAACTCAATTTATAAGGCTCATTTGAGGAATATTTTCTTCTCCAGTCTGACAAACTGACATTCAATTAACTTTACTAACCGTTAATTAATTTAAGAGACTAACACCTCACCTTGGCTTCCACCTCCGAAATAGTAATTAAAACCAACACGATTATTGTATGATCAGGAAAAAAATCAACTACTCCATTACAGATGAAGCAGCTTTTGCCGCCCCGGTGGCGCAGTGGTCTAAAACGTTGGCCTCTGATCATTCGTCCGAACGGGGTCCGGGTTAGAATTCCGGTGAGGCATGGATGTTGTGTTTGTCTTACGGCACTGGCTCTCTCCCTTCCCTGGAACCAGTGACCCTAAATTAGGGACGGGCGACTGCTTATAGCCCATTGAGTTGCTCACGGTGGTCGTTAAACCTCCAATCAAAAAAAAAAGAAAAAAAAGATGCAGCTTCCCAAAAATACAAAGAACCGCAAACCGGCACTTACCGACTTACTCTAACCAACTGACTTAAAGGAAGGAGATCTTGCTGTCACTCCATTGAGCCAGTCACATAATATCCTCTTCTTACCCCCAAATTTCAATAGCACTCTCTGTCAGCTCGAGTTACAGGTTACGGTTACTACCATCACGAGACCGAAGCAAATGTTTTTTGAGACACCAATTATTGAAATACTTTATTTACCAACAGACGCACAACGTCTACCACTCTCTAAGTCAAACACTATAGTGCGGTAAGGTGAAGTTTGGGAAATTAATCTTGATCGCGGTATATAGTCAGGTGATTCAACTCCCCATACAGGTAACAGTTTAAAACACGGACCGTTAATGTCACAGTGACGCCCCGGTGGCGCAGTGGTCTAAGGCGCTGGCCTCTAATCATTCGTCCGTAAGGGGTCCGGGTTCGAATACCGGTGAGGCATGGATGTTGTGTTTGTCTTACGGCACTGGCTCTCAACCATCCCTAGAACCAGTGACCCTAAATTAGGGACGAGCGACTGCTTATAGCCCATTGAGTTGCTCACGGTGGTCGTTAAACCTAAAACAAAAATATAAAAACAGCCGCAATCAGGGCTTTTATTCCTTATTTACGGACCCTGTAGCCAATCATTTTTTTTTCTTCGCTACTTGTCTGCTTGTTGCACAATTCTGTGCAACAGCGAAAAAAATTAAGTCCTGTTTTATTTTATTTTTTTTATTTTTTTTTTTAGTCAGAACTAAGGCGTAAGAGAAAAAAAATTAATATAAAAGACAAGACAAACAACACCTTGTTAGTTAGGGGGAAAGATATTCAGTACAAAAAAGATAAATGTTTTACGCAGCATTTTGCTCGGCCCTTAAAAGGGCCGTTCTTTTTCCCCCTAAAACTCCTGATATTCAATTCTAGCTTTCTTCCCATGTGTGAAGAATAACTTCAATTTAGTCCCAGTTATTTTTAATTTTTTTTGGAAGTATAACTGTGAACTGGATTCTTTTCAGGAATTTTATTTAAAATAGCCTTCGGTCTTTTAAATTTGTCAGTATCATTGACAACATAATTAAGGGCCTCCCAGACTAGAGGATTGGGATGTTTCTTGGCTTTCTCGTAATACCTTTGCGCTAGATCATACATAGTATAATGTATAGAGTTGATTCAAAAAGTAGTAATTGTACACCAAATTATACTCAAAATAGTATAACTATACTAAAAATCCGAAAATTCTTGGCGTAGAATAGAAATAAAAGTTTCCAAGCTTTCGCACATCAACCAGATGGCTTTCTCAAGGAAGGTAGACAGCTAACTGCAAACAGGATAATAGATTGTTTCAACACTTTAAACGCGGTGACATGACTAGACAATAAATGATTAGGAGCAAACGTGATATTTTGAAGAAACGAGGTCATGTTGGTTGGGCACGCGGTACTATGGTAGAAATCTCAGCATTATTTGAAGAATTGATTCCAAATACGTGGTAACTCCAGAGAGACGCTATCGTTGCAAGCCTCGCAGCTGGTCAAGATTTCCAAGGTTTCGCGAATGGCAGTAGATTTGGGTGTGGAGTATGAAGCTAATTTCTTTACATCACTCCATATAGGATCGGCGGACTTGAACTTGACTTCTCTTGATAGGGCAGTGGTCATTTTCCCGTCTCTTGTATCCCTTTTATGTTCGCGGATTGTAATTCCAAACGAACGTTTGGTCATTCCGATGTAGTATCGCCTGGAGCCGTCCGGATATTTTAGTGGGATGTACCGCGTGCCCAACCAACGTGACCTCGTTTCTTCGAAATATCACGTTTGTTCCTAATCATTTATTGTATAAGTCACCTCTTTCAAAGTGTTGAAACGTTCTATTATCCAGTTTGCAGTTAGCTGTCTACCTTCCTTGAGAAAGCCATCTGGTTGATGTGCGAAAGCTTGGAAACTTTTATTTCTTTTCTACGCCAAGAATTTTCGGATTTTTAGTATAGTTATACTATTTTGAGTATAGAGTTGATATTTAGTATATTTTCAGATTGCCTACAGCAAGCCTTATATACCATCCATGCCAGCTCACAACACGTGCCTGCTTTCATTAGCTACGTGCTGTTGACGTCAAAAGTAGGATGTGGTCACAATAATGTGACTCGACTCTGTATAAAAATCTAAGAATACCTATGGAAGAACATAAGGCAGATATTAGAAACATTGCAAATAAGTACTGGGTTAGACAGGCAACTGGACACTCCATGAATTGGGACTCAACAAAAAATAATCACCTGCCAATCACACTTAATAAAAAAGAAACTTGAAGGGATGGAAATAGCAAGAAAAACCACTCTAAATGATAATTGTAGTGGGGTACTTCCAATTGAATGGCTATACAACGAATCCAGTCATAGTGTCCAGATGATGAACTAGGTTCTAGTTTGAAAATTTGACTGCAAAATACAGTCAAACCTGTGTATAAGAATTTGAAATGAGAGTCACAAACGTTTGATGTATGTGAACTTCATTACAACTACACAAGTAAACAAGAAAAATGACACCGAATTTTCGGGTGTAATAAGCACGTCTTTTGAATCCGTTCTGACGCAAATTAAACTTATCAAAGCTATTCAAAGTCAATGGAACCGGTGTGGAAAACAATAGATCTGACCAAAGAAAGAAGATTTTCAATCGGGTTTTTAATCCCTCAGATATTGCTGTAAACGGAATCGTGAGCTTACGCCCTCTGGTTGCAGACTTGTGCGTTAAGAAAAACATGAATTTATATGAGAAACATTTCGCACCTCTAACACAGAAAGAATTTTTCAAATCGAACTCTTAGAAACAGAGATATCGACAAAAATAAGATGTGACTTTACGTCCCCTGGTGGGAAAACCATGCATTATTTTAGGAAGAAAGTACTCTCAAAAGGTGTATATATACAAGCGGTATTGGTCGAAGAAAAAAAAAAATTAGTCGAGTTTTCAGGAGCCCAGATTTTGCAACAAATACTTCAGAAGCAGAAATTAACACTTATGACCCCTGGTGGCCAAACCATTGTTTACCAAACATTAGAAATTATGTGAAAAATATTTTCCATCAGGTCTTGTATGCGATATAGGAAGAATTTTTCAAATCAGAGCTTTAGGAGCAGAAATAACGCAGAAAACGCAATTTACCTTTGTGCCCCCTAGCGGAAAGTTTTTGATTTACTTGAAAATTTTGAATTTATACGAAAAACATTTCGCATCGGTAACACTATCCAACAAAGAAGGAATTTTTTAAATCGTACTCTTAAAAGTAGAGATATTGATAAAAATAAGATATACATCTACGCCCCTTGACGTAGAAACCATGCATTTTTTCAAGAAGAACATTTTCCTAAAAGGTTTGTCGACATGAGTAGTATCGGTCAACAAACGACTTTTTTTTCAATCGAGATTTTAGAAGCTCATATTTTGCTGCGAATACAACAGAAGCGGAAATTCAGACTTACGCCACCTGGTGGCCAAACCATTTCTTACAAAAATTATAAATCATGTGCAAACGATTTCCCATCAGGAGCTGTATCCGGTGCAGAAAGAATTTTTGAAGTCGGAGATTTAGAAGCAGAGATATATTGGGAAACGCAATTTACATTTACGCCCCTTAGCGGAAAGTCTATGAATTACTTGAAAATTTTGAAATTATATGAACCACATGTCACACTACAAACACTATCCAACAAAGAATGAATTTTTCAAATCGTACACTTAGAAGTAGAGATATTGACAAAAATAAGATATAAATCTACGCCCCTGGCGTAGAAACCATGAATATTTTCAAGAAGAAAATTTTCCTAAAAGGTTTGTTGACATGAGTAGTATCGGTCAACAAACGACATTTTTTTTCAATCGAGAATTTAGAATATCATATTTTGCTGCAGATACAACAGAAGCGGGAATTAAGATTTACGATCCCTGGTGGCCAAACTATTTTTCGTACAGAAATAAGAAATTATGTGCAAACGATTTCCCATCAGGAGCTGTATCCGGTGCAGAAAGAATTTTTCAAATCGGAGATTTAGAAGCAGAGATATAGGGGCAAACGCAATTTACCGCTACGCCCCCTAGCGGGAAGTCTATGAATTACTTGAAAATTTTGAAATTACATGAAAAACATGTCACACGGAAAACACTATCCAACAAAGAAGGAATTTTTCAAAGCGTACACTTAGAAGTTGAGATATTGACAAAAATAAGATATAAGTCTACGCCCCTGGCGTAGAAACCATGCATTTTTTCAAGAAAATTTTCCTAAAAGGTTTGTTGACATGAGTAGTATCGGTCAACAAACGACGTTTTTTTTCAATCGAGAATTTAGAACATCATATTTTGCTGCAGATACAACAGAAGCGGGAATTAAGATTTACGCCCCCTGGTGGGCAAACTATTTTTCGCACAGAAATTAGAAATTATGTGCAAACGATTTCCCATCAGGAGCTGTATCCGGTGCAGAAATAATTTTTCAAATCGGAGATTTAGAAGCAGAGATATAGGGGGAAACGCAATTTACCGCTACGCCCCCTAGCGGGAAGTCTATGAATTACTTGAAAATTTTGAAATTACATGAAAAACCTGTCACACGGAAAACACTATCCAACAAAGGAAGAATTTTTCAAATCGGACTCCTAGAAGTGGAGATATTGACAAAAATAAGATGTACATCTACGCCCCCTGGCGGAGAAACTGTGTAATATTTTAAGAAGAAAATATTCCGGAAAAGTTCATTGATGTGAGTGGCATCAGTCCAAGAAAGATGTTTTTCAATCGATATTATAGAAGCTCCGATTTTATGGCAAATACATCAGAAGCAGAAATTAACACTTACGCCCCTGGTGGCCAAAGTATTCTTTACCAAAAATTTGAAATTATATGCAAAAGAATTTCCATTAGGAGATGTATCCACTGAAGAAAAATATTTTCAAATCGGAGTTTTAGAAGAAGAGTTCTCGAGGAAATGTAATTTACTTTTACGCACCCTAGCGGAAAATCTATGCGTAATTTGAAAAAGTAACTATATCTAAAATACTCTTCGATATAAATGAAATCGAAATTAAAAAAAAATTTCAATCGGATGTTTAGAAGCAAATATGTGGAATAAAACGTATTTTTGAATTCGACATCATCTGCATTTACGCCCTCTACCGGCAAAATTGTACATCGTAAAAAAAAACGAAATGAAAGATCATCATTTGCATATTTCAAGCTTCCCAAGGTAAAAATAATTTTTCAATTCGGACAAAAAGTTGCAGAGATATCGTGGGTACAGACGGACGGACGGACAAACAGATATCAGAAGCACGATCTTTTTTTACAAAAGACGTGCTTTTTTGGGCTACTTTGGGATATTATGTAGGTCAATCAGAAAAAAAAGGGTTACAGATGCTGTAAAGCCTAGGGTTACCAACTGGTGAGGCGTGCCTCCTGCCCCTGCAGGGGAGGCGCCAGCCAATGTGCGCAATTATTTACTGTACGTGGATGAAAACGGACACCCCTCCAAATACAATGTGATAGTCCTCCTCACGCACAGGCTGTTTTTCCGGCACTCTCGTTTGTTTTCTGTCATCGTGCAAATAGCGTGCGTTGTGACTGTCGCCATACATTCTACACAATCTAGAACTAAACTATTCTATTTGATATTGAGAATGGACAGCTATTTGAAGAGAACTATAAATAGTGAAGAATCTTCAGACCAAAGTTAACTTAGTAATACACTGGTGTACAAAAATTGGGGACGAAGAGGAGAAATTAGCATAACAACGGAACGAGCAGGCAGAACGGACCGAAAGACCACTCAGGAGATAGACTAGGGTCCGGTACGGTAGGGCATGCACATATATGCAGCATGGCGTAGGGGGGTGGCAGTGTCGGAAAGGTATAAAGCACACGGGCGGTGTACGCTCAGCAATTCGGTAAAAGCTATTGCATGGTGTACATCGGTTTGAACGACGTCGAGTTGCTGCCACCGTGTGATATGGCCAACAGGCAATCCAGTAGACGACATCTGGATGACTTAACCCGAGGCCGCGTCATTGGAAAGTTGGAAGAAGGTTGAAGTGTGACTAGTGTGGCCGAGGAGTTAGGGATCGCTCACAGCATCGTTTCACGAGCTTGGAGAGCATTTCAAACGACCGGAACAGCTGTCCGAGAGTTTAGCAGTGGTTGTCCACGAGCAACCACGGCGGCGGACAACGGGAATATTGTCCTACAGGAGAGAAGAGAAAGACGACAGACAGCGGGAGAAATCGCAAGGCACATGCAACAGACAACTGGACGTCCGTTATCGCGTTTTACCGTGGCCAGGAGGCTGCACAAAAGTGGTCTATTTGCACGACGACCAGTACGGGGTGTGCCATTAACGCCTGCTCATCGGAGACGGTGGTGCCAGGAACACAAGAACTGGACACATCAGCAATGGGGTCGAGTTCTGTATACGGACGAGAGCCGATTTAGTCTGACGAGCGATTCTGGACGTATACACATCTGGAGAGAGCAGAGAACACGCAATCACACCTCCAACATCATCGAAAGAGACCGGTTTGGAGGTAGCGAAGTTCTCGTTTGGGGCGGTATCATGCTTGGTAGCCGTACGGACCTCCACATCTTCCACGGAGGTTCAGTCACTGGTGTCCGCTATTGTACCGAGGTTCTCCTGCCTCACGTTCGTCTGTTTAGATGTACTGTGGGTTCTAAGTTCCTCTTCATGGACGACAACGCTACACCTCATCGTACAGTGGCTGTCGCAGAGCTGTTGGAGAGTGAAGATATTCAACGCATGGATTGGTCCGCAAGGTCTCCGGACCAAAATCCAATCGAACACGCGTGGGACCTTCTCGGGAGACGCTTGGCAGCACGTTACTAGCCGCCAGCAAAGGTTCCGCAGCTGCGATTGGCGCTACAAGAGGAATGGGCCGCGTTGCCTCAACAGCTCCTTGACAACCTCGTCCTCAGCATGGACAGACGTTGTAAATCCTGCAACGCAGTCAGGGGTGATCATATCCCCTAATAAAGACTGGATTTTTCTTGGCAGCCGCCTGTCACATGGACGTTCCTGTCTTCTGTCCAGTTGTGCTCGAAGCTACCTTTTGAATAAAGTGCCTTTGTATCCTTTGTATTCCTTGTTTGGACGGTTTTTCTCACTTGTCCCATATTCTTACATTTTGGGGATCTTATGGTATGATTTGATTCGATGTGGAGCACTCCTGCACGACGTTACATTCGAAAAACCGTCTCGTCCTTAATTTTTGCACGCCAGTATATGTGAAGTTACATATAATCTCATCTGTGACACACCTAAGATGTAGTCCGCGTCGACAAATATCCCGGGTCAGACAACACATACTCATTTCAGCTTATGTATCGTTTTAGCAGAACACGGTTAGCGAATAGCGGTAAAATCTTTAGGTATGCTTAGCTTACTTAGTTTATTAACAGAAAGAGGAAGAGAATAATTTGCCCTGGTAATAATAAAAGAGATGCATCACTAAATGGTATGTAACAGTTTATGTTAATTACAAACTCAATTTATAAGGCTCATTTGAGGAATATTTTCTTCTCCAGTCTGACAAACTGACATTCAATTAACTTTACTAACCGTTAATTAATTTAAGAGACTAACACCTCACCTTGGCTTCCACCTCCGAAATAGTAATTAAAACCAACACGATTATTGTATGATCAGGAAAAAAAAATCAACTACTCCATTACAGATGAAGCAGCTTTTGCCGCCCCGGTGGCGCAGTGGTCTAAAACGTTGGCCTCTGATCATTCGTCCGAACGGGGTCCGGGTTAGAATTCCGGTGAGGCATGGATGTTGTGTTTGTCTTACGGCACTGGCTCTCTCCCTTCCCTGGAACCAGTGACCCTAAATTAGGGACGGGCGACTGCTTATAGCCCATTGAGTTGCTCACGGTGGTCGTTAAACCTCCAATCAAAAAAAAAGAAAAAAAAAGATGCAGCTTCCCAAAAATACAAAGAACCGCAAACCGGCACTTACCGACTTACTCTAACCAACTGACTTAAAGGAAGGAGATCTTGCTGTCACTCCATTGAGCCAGTCACATAATATCCTCTTCTTACCCCCAAATTTCAATAGCACTCTCTGTCAGCTCGAGTTACAGGTTACGGTTACTACCATCACGAGACCGAAGCAAATGTTTTTTGAGACACCAATTATTGAAATACTTTATTTACCAACAGACGCACAACGTCTACCACTCTCTAAGTCAAACACTATAGTGCGGTAAGGTGAAGTTTGGGAAATTAATCTTGATCGCGGTATATAGTCAGGTGATTCAACTCCCCATACAGGTAACAGTTTAAAACACGGACCGTTAATGTCACAGTGACGCCCCGGTGGCGCAGTGGTCTAAGGCGCTGGCCTCTAATCATTCGTCCGTAAGGGGTCCGGGTTCGAATACCGGTGAGGCATGGATGTTGTGTTTGTCTTACGGCACTGGCTCTCAACCATCCCTAGAACCAGTGACCCTAAATTAGGGACGAGCGACTGCTTATAGCCCATTGAGTTGCTCACGGTGGTCGTTAAACCTAAAACAAAAATATAAAAACAGCCGCAATCAGGGCTTTTATTCCTTATTTACGGACCCTGTAGCCAATCATTTTTTTTTCTTCGCTACTTGTCTGCTTGTTGCACAATTCTGTGCAACAGCGAAAAAAATTAAGTCCTGTTTTATTTTATTTTTTTTATTTTTTTTTTAGTCAGAACTAAGGCGTAAGAGAAAAAAAATTAATATAAAAGACAAGACAAACAACACCTTGTTAGTTAGGGGGAAAGATATTCAGTACAAAAAAGATAAATGTTTTACGCAGCATTTTGCTCGGCCCTTAAAAGGGCCGTTCTTTTTCCCCCTAAAACTCCTGATATTCAATTCTAGCTTTCTTCCCATGTGTGAAGAATAACTTCAATTTAGTCCCAGTTATTTTTAATTTTTTTTGGAAGTATAACTGTGAACTGGATTCTTTTCAGGAATTTTATTTAAAATAGCCTTCGGTCTTTTAAATTTGTCAGTATCATTGACAACATAATTAAGGGCCTCCCAGACTAGAGGATTGGGATGTTTCTTGGCTTTCTCGTAATACCTTTGCGCTAGATCATACATAGTATAATGTATAGAGTTGATTCAAAAAGTAGTAATTGTACACCAAATTATACTCAAAATAGTATAACTATACTAAAAATCCGAAAATTCTTGGCGTAGAATAGAAATAAAAGTTTCCAAGCTTTCGCACATCAACCAGATGGCTTTCTCAAGGAAGGTAGACAGCTAACTGCAAACAGGATAATAGATTGTTTCAACACTTTAAACGCGGTGACATGACTAGACAATAAATGATTAGGAGCAAACGTGATATTTTGAAGAAACGAGGTCATGTTGGTTGGGCACGCGGTACTATGGTAGAAATCTCAGCATTATTTGAAGAATTGATTCCAAATACGTGGTAACTCCAGAGAGACGCTATCGTTGCAAGCCTCGCAGCTGGTCAAGATTTCCAAGGTTTCGCGAATGGCAGTAGATTTGGGTGTGGAGTATGAAGCTAATTTCTTTACATCACTCCATATAGGATCGGCGGACTTGAACTTGACTTCTCTTGATAGGGCAGTGGTCATTTTCCCGTCTCTTGTATCCCTTTTATGTTCGCGGATTGTAATTCCAAACGAACGTTTGGTCATTCCGATGTAGTATCGCCTGGAGCCGTCCGGATATTTTAGTGGGATGTACCGCGTGCCCAACCAACGTGACCTCGTTTCTTCGAAATATCACGTTTGTTCCTAATCATTTATTGTATAAGTCACCTCTTTCAAAGTGTTGAAACGTTCTATTATCCAGTTTGCAGTTAGCTGTCTACCTTCCTTGAGAAAGCCATCTGGTTGATGTGCGAAAGCTTGGAAACTTTTATTTCTTTTCTACGCCAAGAATTTTCGGATTTTTAGTATAGTTATACTATTTTGAGTATAGAGTTGATATTTAGTATATTTTCAGATTGCCTACAGCAAGCCTTATATACCATCCATGCCAGCTCACAACACGTGCCTGCTTTCATTAGCTACGTGCTGTTGACGTCAAAAGTAGGATGTGGTCACAATAATGTGACTCGACTCTGTATAAAAATCTAAGAATACCTATGGAAGAACATAAGGCAGATATTAGAAACATTGCAAATAAGTACTGGGTTAGACAGGCAACTGGACACTCCATGAATTGGGACTCAACAAAAAATAATCACCTGCCAATCACACTTAATAAAAAAGAAACTTGAAGGGATGGAAATAGCAAGAAAAACCACTCTAAATGATAATTGTAGTGGGGTACTTCCAATTGAATGGCTATACAACGAATCCAGTCATAGTGTCCAGATGATGAACTAGGTTCTAGTTTGAAAATTTGACTGCAAAATACAGTCAAACCTGTGTATAAGAATTTGAAATGAGAGTCACAAACGTTTGATGTATGTGAACTTCATTACAACTACACAAGTAAACAAGAAAAATGACACCGAATTTTCGGGTGTAATAAGCACGTCTTTTGAATCCGTTCTGACGCAAATTAAACTTATCAAAGCTATTCAAAGTCAATGGAACCGGTGTGGAAAACAATAGATCTGACCAAAGAAAGAAGATTTTCAATCGGGTTTTTAATCCCTCAGATATTGCTGTAAACGGAATCGTGAGCTTACGCCCTCTGGTTGCAGACTTGTGCGTTAAGAAAAACATGAATTTATATGAGAAACATTTCGCACCTCTAACACAGAAAGAATTTTTCAAATCGAACTCTTAGAAACAGAGATATCGACAAAAATAAGATGTGACTTTACGTCCCCTGGTGGGAAAACCATGCATTATTTTAGGAAGAAAGTACTCTCAAAAGGTGTATATATACAAGCGGTATTGGTCGAAGAAAAAAAAATTAGTCGAGTTTTCAGGAGCCCAGATTTTGCAACAAATACTTCAGAAGCAGAAATTAACACTTATGACCCCTGGTGGCCAAACCATTGTTTACCAAACATTAGAAATTATGTGAAAAATATTTTCCATCAGGTCTTGTATGCGATATAGGAAGAATTTTTCAAATCAGAGCTTTAGGAGCAGAAATAACGCAGAAAACGCAATTTACCTTTGTGCCCCCTAGCGGAAAGTTTTTGATTTACTTGAAAATTTTGAATTTATACGAAAAACATTTCGCATCGGTAACACTATCCAACAAAGAAGGAATTTTTTAAATCGTACTCTTAAAAGTAGAGATATTGATAAAAATAAGATATACATCTACGCCCCTTGACGTAGAAACCATGCATTTTTTCAAGAAGAACATTTTCCTAAAAGGTTTGTCGACATGAGTAGTATCGGTCAACAAACGACTTTTTTTTTCAATCGAGATTTTAGAAGCTCATATTTTGCTGCGAATACAACAGAAGCGGAAATTCAGACTTACGCCACCTGGTGGCCAAACCATTTCTTACAAAAATTATAAATCATGTGCAAACGATTTCCCATCAGGAGCTGTATCCGGTGCAGAAAGAATTTTTGAAGTCGGAGATTTAGAAGCAGAGATATATTGGGAAACGCAATTTACATTTACGCCCCTTAGCGGAAAGTCTATGAATTACTTGAAAATTTTGAAATTATATGAACCACATGTCACACTACAAACACTATCCAACAAAGAATGAATTTTTCAAATCGTACACTTAGAAGTAGAGATATTGACAAAAATAAGATATAAATCTACGCCCCCTGGCGTAGAAACCATGAATATTTTCAAGAAGAAAATTTTCCTAAAAGGTTTGTTGACATGAGTAGTATCGGTCAACAAACGACATTTTTTTTCAATCGAGAATTTAGAATATCATATTTTGCTGCAGATACAACAGAAGCGGGAATTAAGATTTACGATCCCTGGTGGCCAAACTATTTTTCGTACAGAAATAAGAAATTATGTGCAAACGATTTCCCATCAGGAGCTGTATCCGGTGCAGAAAGAATTTTTCAAATCGGAGATTTAGAAGCAGAGATATAGGGGCAAACGCAATTTACCGCTACGCCCTCTAGCGGGAAGTCTATGAATTACTTGAAAATTTTGAAATTACATGAAAAACATGTCACACGGAAAACACTATCCAACAAAGAAGGAATTTTTCAAAGCGTACACTTAGAAGTTGAGATATTGACAAAAATAAGATATAAGTCTACGCCCCTGGCGTAGAAACCATGCATTTTTTCAAGAAAATTTTCCTAAAAGGTTTGTTGACATGAGTAGTATCGGTCAACAAACGACGTTTTTTTTCAATCGAGAATTTAGAACATCATATTTTGCTGCAGATACAACAGAAGCGGGAATTAAGATTTACGCCCCCTGGTGGGCAAACTATTTTTCGCACAGAAATTAGAAATTATGTGCAAACGATTTCCCATCAGGAGCTGTATCCGGTGCAGAAATAATTTTTCAAATCGGAGATTTAGAAGCAGAGATATAGGGGGAAACGCAATTTACCGCTACGCCCCCTAGCGGGAAGTCTATGAATTACTTGAAAATTTTGAAATTACATGAAAAACCTGTCACACGGAAAACACTATCCAACAAAGGAAGAATTTTTCAAATCGGACTCCTAGAAGTGGAGATATTGACAAAAATAAGATGTACATCTACGCCCCCTGGCGGAGAAACTGTGTAATATTTTAAGAAGAAAATATTCCGGAAAAGTTCATTGATGTGAGTGGCATCAGTCCAAGAAAGATGTTTTTCAATCGATATTATAGAAGCTCCGATTTTATGGCAAATACATCAGAAGCAGAAATTAACACTTACGCCCCCTGGTGGCCAAAGTATTCTTTACCAAAAATTTGAAATTATATGCAAAAGAATTTCCATTAGGAGATGTATCCACTGAAGAAAAATATTTTCAAATCGGAGTTTTAGAAGAAGAGTTCTCGAGGAAATGTAATTTACTTTTACGCACCCTAGCGGAAAATCTATGCGTAATTTGAAAAAGTAACTATATCTAAAATACTCTTCGATATAAATGAAATCGAAATTAAAAAAAAAATTTCAATCGGATGTTTAGAAGCAAATATGTGGAATAAAACGTATTTTTGAATTCGACATCATCTGCATTTACGCCCTCTACCGGCAAAATTGTACATCGTAAAAAAAAAACGAAATGAAAGATCATCATTTGCATATTTCAAGCTTCCCAAGGTAAAAATAATTTTTCAATTCGGACAAAAAGTTGCAGAGATATCGTGGGTACAGACGGACGGACGGACAAACAGATATCAGAAGCACGATCTTTTTTTACAAAAGACGTGCTTTTTTGGGCTACTTTGGGATATTATGTAGGTCAATCAGAAAAAAAGGGTTACAGATGCTGTAAAGCCTAGGGTTACCAACTGGTGAGGCGTGCCTCCTGCCCCTGCAGGGGAGGCGCCAGCCAATGTGCGCAATTATTTACTGTACGTGGATGAAAACGGACACCCCTCCAAATACAATGTGATAGTCCTCCTCACGCACAGGCTGTTTTTCCGGCACTCTCGTTTGTTTTCTGTCATCGTGCAAATAGCGTGCGTTGTGACTGTCGCCATACATTCTACACAATCTAGAACTAAACTATTCTATTTGATATTGAGAATGGACAGCTATTTGAAGAGAACTATAAATAGTGAAGAATCTTCAGACCAAAGTTAACTTAGTAATACACTGGTGTACAAAAATTGGGGACGAAGAGGAGAAATTAGCATAACAACGGAACGAGCAGGCAGAACGGACCGAAAGACCACTCAGGAGATAGACTAGGGTCCGGTACGGTAGGGCATGCACATATATGCAGCATGGCGTAGGGGGTGGCAGTGTCGGAAAGGTATAAAGCACACGGGCGGTGTACGCTCAGCAATTCGGTAAAAGCTATTGCATGGTGTACATCGGTTTGAACGACGTCGAGTTGCTGCCACCGTGTGATATGGCCAACAGGCAATCCAGTAGACGACATCTGGATGACTTAACCCGAGGCCGCGTCATTGGAAAGTTGGAAGAAGGTTGAAGTGTGACTAGTGTGGCCGAGGAGTTAGGGATCGCTCACAGCATCGTTTCACGAGCTTGGAGAGCATTTCAAACGACCGGAACAGCTGTCCGAGAGTTTAGCAGTGGTTGTCCACGAGCAACCACGGCGGCGGACAACGGGAATATTGTCCTACAGGAGAGAAGAGAAAGACGACAGACAGCGGGAGAAATCGCAAGGCACATGCAACAGACAACTGGACGTCCGTTATCGCGTTTTACCGTGGCCAGGAGGCTGCACAAAAGTGGTCTATTTGCACGACGACCAGTACGGGGTGTGCCATTAACGCCTGCTCATCGGAGACGGTGGTGCCAGGAACACAAGAACTGGACACATCAGCAATGGGGTCGAGTTCTGTATACGGACGAGAGCCGATTTAGTCTGACGAGCGATTCTGGACGTATACACATCTGGAGAGAGCAGAGAACACGCAATCACACCTCCAACATCATCGAAAGAGACCGGTTTGGAGGTAGCGAAGTTCTCGTTTGGGGCGGTATCATGCTTGGTAGCCGTACGGACCTCCACATCTTCCACGGAGGTTCAGTCACTGGTGTCCGCTATTGTACCGAGGTTCTCCTGCCTCACGTTCGTCTGTTTAGATGTACTGTGGGTTCTAAGTTCCTCTTCATGGACGACAACGCTACACCTCATCGTACAGTGGCTGTCGCAGAGCTGTTGGAGAGTGAAGATATTCAACGCATGGATTGGTCCGCAAGGTCTCCGGACCAAAATCCAATCGAACACGCGTGGGACCTTCTCGGGAGACGCTTGGCAGCACGTTACTAGCCGCCAGCAAAGGTTCCGCAGCTGCGATTGGCGCTACAAGAGGAATGGGCCGCGTTGCCTCAACAGCTCCTTGACAACCTCGTCCTCAGCATGGACAGACGTTGTAAATCCTGCAACGCAGTCAGGGGTGATCATATCCCCTAATAAAGACTGGATTTTTCTTGGCAGCCGCCTGTCACATGGACGTTCCTGTCTTCTGTCCAGTTGTGCTCGAAGCTACCTTTTGAATAAAGTGCCTTTGTATCCTTTGTATTCCTTGTTTGGACGGTTTTTCTCACTTGTCCCATATTCTTACATTTTGGGGATCTTATGGTATGATTTGATTCGATGTGGAGCACTCCTGCACGACGTTACATTCGAAAAACCGTCTCGTCCTTAATTTTTGCACGCCAGTATATGTGAAGTTACATATAATCTCATCTGTGACACACCTACGATGTAGTCCGCGTCGACAAATATTCCGGGTCAGACAACACATACTCATTTCAGCTTATGTATCGTTTTAGCAGAACACGGTTAGCGAATAGCGGTAAAATCTTTAGGTATGCTTAGCTTACTTAGTTTATTAACAGAAAGAGGAAGAGAATAATTTGCCCTGGTAATAATAAAAGAGATGCATCACTAAATGGTATGTAACAGCATGTTATGTTAATTACAAACTCAATTTATAAGGCTCATTTGAGGAATATTTTCTTCTCCAGTCTGACAAACTGACATTCAATTAACTTTACTAACCGTTAATTAATTTAAGAGACTAACACCTCACCTTGGCTTCCACCTCCGAAATAGTAATTAAAACCAACACGATTATTGTATGATCAGGAAAAAAAATCAACTACTCCATTACAGATGAAGCAGCTTTTGCCGCCCCGGTGGCGCAGTGGTCTAAAACGTTGGCCTCTGATCATTCGTCCGAACGGGGTCCGGGTTCGAATCCCGGTGAGACATGGATGTTGTGTTTGTCTTACGGCACTGGCTCTCTCCCTTCCCTGGAACCAGTGACCCTAAATTAGGAACGGGTGACTGCTTATAGCCCATTGAGTTGCTCACGGTGTTCGTTAAACCTCCAATCCAAAAAAAAAAAAAAAAAAAAAGAAGCAGCTTTCCAAAAATACAAAGAACCGCAAACCGGCACTTACCGACTTACTCTAACCAACTGACTTAAAGGAGGGAGATCATGCTGTCACTCCATTGAGCCAGTCACATAATATCCTCTTCTTGCCATCAAATTTCAATAGCACTCTCTGTCAGCTCAAGTTACAGGTTACGGTTACTACCATCACGAGACCGAAGCAAATGTTTTTTGAGACACCAATTATTGAAATACTTTATTTACCAACAGACGCACAAAGTCTACCACTCTCTAAGTCAAACACTATAGTGCGGTAAGGTGAAGTTTAGGAAATTAATCTTGATCGCGGTATATAGTCAGGTGATTCAACTCCCCGTACAGGTAACAGTTTAAAACACGGACCGTTAATGTCACAGTGCCGCCCCGGTGGCGCAGTGGTCTAAGGCGCTGGCCTCTAATCATTCGTCCGTAAGGGGTCCGGGTTCGAATACCGGTGAGGCATGGATGTTGTGTTTGTCTTACGGCACTGGCTCTCAACCATTCTTGGAACAAGTGACCCTAAATTAGGAACGGGCGACTGCTTATAGCCCATTGAGCTGCTCACGGTGTTCGTTAAACCTCCAATAAAAAAAAATCAAAAAAAGAAGCAGCTTTCCAAAAATACAAAGAACCGCAAACCGGCACTTACCGACTTACTCTAACCAACTGACTTAAAGGAGGGAGATCATGCTGTCACTCCATTGAGCCAGTCACATAATATCCTCTTCTTACCCCCAAATTTCAATAGCACTCTCTGTCAGCTCGAGTTACAGGTTACGGTTACTACCATCACGAGACCGAAGCAAATGTTTTTTGAGACACCAAAAATTGAAATACTTTATTTACCCACAGACGCACAAAGTCTACCACTCTCTAAGTCAAACACTATAGTGCGGTAAGGTGAAGTTTGCCGCCCCGGTGGCGCAGTGTTCTAAGCGATGGCTTCTGATCACTCGTCCGGAAGGGTCCGGGTTCGAATCCCGGTGAGGCATGGATGTTGTGTTTGTCTTACGGCAGTGGCTCTCTCCCTTCCCTGGAACCAGTGACCCCAAATTAGGGACGGGCGACTGCTTATAGCCCATTGAGTTGCTCACGGTGGTCGTTAAACCTCCAGTCAAAAAAAAAAAAAAAAAGGTGAAGTTTGGGAAATTAATCTTGATCGCGGTATATAGTCAGGTGATTCAACTCCCCATTTTGTCTTACGGCACTGGCTCTCTCCCTTCCCTAAAACCAGTGACCCTAAATTAGAAACGGGCGACTGCTTATAGCCCATTGAGTTGCTCACGGTGATCGTTAAACCTCCAATCAAAAAAAAAAAAAAAAAAAAAAAAAAAGCAGCTTTCCAAAAATACAAAGAACCGCAAACCGGCACTTACCGACTTACTCTAACCAACTGACTTAAAGGAGAGAGATCATGCTGTCACTCCATTGAGCCAGTCACATAATATCCTCTTCTTAGCCCCAAATTTCACTAGCACTCTCTGTCAGCTCGAGTTACAGGTTACGGTTATTACCATCACGAGACCGAAGCAAATGTTTTTTGAGACACCAAAAATTGAAATACTTTATTTACCCACAGACGCACAAAGTCTACCACTCTCTAAGTCAAACACTATAGTGCGGTAAGGTGAAGTTTGGGAAATTAATCTTGATCGCGGTATATAGTCAGGTGATACAACTCCCCATACAGGTAACAGTTTAAAACACGGACTGTTAATGTCACAGTGACGCCCCGGTGGCGCAGTGGTCTAAGGCGCTGGCCTCTGATCATTCGTCCGTAAAGGTCCGGGTTCGAATCCCGGTGAAGCATGGATGTTGTGTTTGTCTTACGGCACTGGCTCTCTCCCTTCCCTGGAACCAGTGACCATAAATTAGGAATGGGCGACTGCTTATAGCCCATTGAGTTGCTCACGGTGGTCGTTATACCTACAATCAAAAAAAAAAAAAAGAAGCAGCTTTCCAAAAATACAAAAAACCGCAAACCGGCACTTACCGACTTACTCTAACCAACTGACTTAAAAGAGGGAGATCATGCTGTCACTCCATTGAGCCAGTCACATAATATCCTCTTCTTACCCCCAAATTTCAATAGCACTCTCTGTCAGCTCGAGTTACAGGTTACGGTTACTACCATCACGAGACCGAAGCAAATGTTTTTTGAGACACCAGTTATTGAAATACTTTATTTACCAACAGACGCACAAAGTCTACCACTCTCTAAGTCAAACACTATAATGCGGTAAGGTGAAGTTTGGGAAATTAATCCTGATCGCGGTATATAGTCAGGTGATACAACTTCCCATACAGGTAACAGTTTAAAACACGGACCGTTAATGTCACAGTGCCGCCCCGGTGGCGCAGTGGTCTAAGGCGCTGGCCTCCGATCATTCGTCCGTAAGAGGTCCGGGTTCGAATCCCGGTGAGGCATGGATGTTGTGTTTGTCTTACGGCACTGGCTCTCAACCATCCCTAGAACCAGTGACCCTAAATTAGGGACGAGCGACTGCTTATAGCCCATTGAGTTGCTCACGGTGGTCGTTAAACCTAAAACAAAAATATAAAAACAGCCGCAATCAGGGCTTTTATTCCTTATTTACGGACCCTGTAGCCAATCATTTTTTTTTCTTCGCTACTTGTCTGCTTGTTGCACAATTCTGTGCAACAGCGAAAAAAATTAAGTCCTGTTTTATTTTATTTTTTTTATTTTTTTTTTTTAGTCAGAACTAAGGCGTAAGAGAAAAAAAATTAATATAAAAGACAAGACAAACAACACCTTGTTAGTTAGGGGGAAAGATATTCAGTACAAAAAAGATAAATGTTTTACGCAGCATTTTGCTCGGCCCTTAAAAGGGCCGTTCTTTTTCCCCCCTAAAACTCCTGATATTCAATTCTAGCTTTCTTCCCATGTGTGAAGAATAACTTCAATTTAGTCCCAGTTATTTTTAATTTTTTTTGGAAGTATAACTGTGAACTGGATTCTTTTCAGGAATTTTATTTAAAATAGCCTTCGGTCTTTTAAATTTGTCAGTATCATTGACAACATAATTAAGGGCCTCCCAGACTAGAGGATTGGGATGTTTCTTGGCTTTCTCGTAATACCTTTGCGCTAGATCATACATAGTATAATGTATAGAGTTGATTCAAAAAGTAGTAATTGTACACCAAATTATACTCAAAAATAGTATAACTATACTAAAAATCCGAAAATTCTTGGCGTAGAATAGAAATAAAAGTTTCCAAGCTTTCGCACATCAACCAGATGGCTTTCTCAAGGAAGGTAGACAGCTAACTGCAAACAGGATAATAGATTGTTTCAACACTTTAAACGCGGTGACATGACTAGACAATAAATGATTAGGAGCAAACGTGATATTTTGAAGAAACGAGGTCATGTTGGTTGGGCACGCGGTACTATGGTAGAAATCTCAGCATTATTTGAAGAATTGATTCCAAATACGTGGTAACTCCAGAGAGACGCTATCGTTGCAAGCCTCGCAGCTGGTCAAGATTTCCAAGGTTTCGCGAATGGCAGTAGATTTGGGTGTGGAGTATGAAGCTAATTTCTTTACATCACTCCATATAGGATCGGCGGACTTGAACTTGACTTCTCTTGATAGGGCAGTGGTCATTTTCCCGTCTCTTGTATCCCTTTTATGTTCGCGGATTGTAATTCCAAACGAACGTTTGGTCATTCCGATGTAGTATCGCCTGGAGCCGTCCGGATATTTTAGTGGGATGTACCGCGTGCCCAACCAACGTGACCTCGTTTCTTCGAAATATCACGTTTGTTCCTAATCATTTATTGTATAAGTCACCTCTTTCAAAGTGTTGAAACGTTCTATTATCCAGTTTGCAGTTAGCTGTCTACCTTCCTTGAGAAAGCCATCTGGTTGATGTGCGAAAGCTTGGAAACTTTTATTTCTTTTCTACGCCAAGAATTTTCGGATTTTTAGTATAGTTATACTATTTTGAGTATAGAGTTGATATTTAGTATATTTTCAGATTGCCTACAGCAAGCCTTATATACCATCCATGCCAGCTCACAACACGTGCCTGCTTTCATTAGCTACGTGCTGTTGACGTCAAAAGTAGGATGTGGTCACAATAATGTGACTCGACTCTGTATAAAAATCTAAGAATACCTATGGAAGAACATAAGGCAGATATTAGAAACATTGCAAATAAGTACTGGGTTAGACAGGCAACTGGACACTCCATGAATTGGGACTCAACAAAAAATAATCACCTGCCAATCACACTTAATAAAAAAGAAACTTGAAGGGATGGAAATAGCAAGAAAAACCACTCTAAATGATAATTGTAGTGGGGTACTTCCAATTGAATGGCTATACAACGAATCCAGTCATAGTGTCCAGATGATGAACTAGGTTCTAGTTTGAAAATTTGACTGCAAAATACAGTCAAACCTGTGTATAAGAATTTGAAATGAGAGTCACAAACGTTTGATGTATGTGAACTTCATTACAACTACACAAGTAAACAAGAAAAATGACACCGAATTTTCGGGTGTAATAAGCACGTCTTTTGAATCCGTTCTGACGCAAATTAAACTTATCAAAGCTATTCAAAGTCAATGGAACCGGTGTGGAAAACAATAGATCTGACCAAAGAAAGAAGATTTTCAATCGGGTTTTTAATCCCTCAGATATTGCTGTAAACGGAATCGTGAGCTTACGCCCTCTGGTTGCAGACTTGTGCGTTAAGAAAAACATGAATTTATATGAGAAACATTTCGCACCTCTAACACAGAAAGAATTTTTCAAATCGAACTCTTAGAAACAGAGATATCGACAAAAATAAGATGTGACTTTACGTCCCCTGGTGGGAAAACCATGCATTATTTTAGGAAGAAAGTACTCTCAAAAGGTGTATATATACAAGCGGTATTGGTCGAAGAAAAAAAAATTAGTCGAGTTTTCAGGAGCCCAGATTTTGCAACAAATACTTCAGAAGCAGAAATTAACACTTATGACCCCTGGTGGCCAAACCATTGTTTACCAAACATTAGAAATTATGTGAAAAATATTTTCCATCAGGTCTTGTATGCGATATAGGAAGAATTTTTCAAATCAGAGCTTTAGGAGCAGAAATAACGCAGAAAACGCAATTTACCTTTGTGCCCCCTAGCGGAAAGTTTTTGATTTACTTGAAAATTTTGAATTTATACGAAAAACATTTCGCATCGGTAACACTATCCAACAAAGAAGGAATTTTTTAAATCGTACTCTTAAAAGTAGAGATATTGATAAAAATAAGATATACATCTACGCCCCTTGACGTAGAAACCATGCATTTTTTCAAGAAGAACATTTTCCTAAAAGGTTTGTCGACATGAGTAGTATCGGTCAACAAACGACTTTTTTTTCAATCGAGATTTTAGAAGCTCATATTTTGCTGCGAATACAACAGAAGCGGAAATTCAGACTTACGCCACCTGGTGGCCAAACCATTTCTTACAAAAATTATAAATCATGTGCAAACGATTTCCCATCAGGAGCTGTATCCGGTGCAGAAAGAATTTTTGAAGTCGGAGATTTAGAAGCAGAGATATATTGGGAAACGCAATTTACATTTACGCCCCTTAGCGGAAAGTCTATGAATTACTTGAAAATTTTGAAATTATATGAACCACATGTCACACTACAAACACTATCCAACAAAGAATGAATTTTTCAAATCGTACACTTAGAAGTAGAGATATTGACAAAAATAAGATATAAATCTACGCCCCCTGGCGTAGAAACCATGAATATTTTCAAGAAGAAAATTTTCCTAAAAGGTTTGTTGACATGAGTAGTATCGGTCAACAAACGACATTTTTTTTCAATCGAGAATTTAGAATATCATATTTTGCTGCAGATACAACAGAAGCGGGAATTAAGATTTACGATCCCTGGTGGCCAAACTATTTTTCGTACAGAAATAAGAAATTATGTGCAAACGATTTCCCATCAGGAGCTGTATCCGGTGCAGAAAGAATTTTTCAAATCGGAGATTTAGAAGCAGAGATATAGGGGCAAACGCAATTTACCGCTACGCCCCCTAGCGGGAAGTCTATGAATTACTTGAAAATTTTGAAATTACATGAAAAACATGTCACACGGAAAACACTATCCAACAAAGAAGGAATTTTTCAAAGCGTACACTTAGAAGTTGAGATATTGACAAAAATAAGATATAAGTCTACGCCCCCTGGCGTAGAAACCATGCATTTTTTCAAGAAAATTTTCCTAAAAGGTTTGTTGACATGAGTAGTATCGGTCAACAAACGACGTTTTTTTTCAATCGAGAATTTAGAACATCATATTTTGCTGCAGATACAACAGAAGCGGGAATTAAGATTTACGCCCCCTGGTGGGCAAACTATTTTTCGCACAGAAATTAGAAATTATGTGCAAACGATTTCCCATCAGGAGCTGTATCCGGTGCAGAAATAATTTTTCAAATCGGAGATTTAGAAGCAGAGATATAGGGGGAAACGCAATTTACCGCTACGCCCCCTAGCGGGAAGTCTATGAATTACTTGAAAATTTTGAAATTACATGAAAAACCTGTCACACGGAAAACACTATCCAACAAAGGAAGAATTTTTCAAATCGGACTCCTAGAAGTGGAGATATTGACAAAAATAAGATGTACATCTACGCCCCCTGGCGGAGAAACTGTGTAATATTTTAAGAAGAAAATATTCCGGAAAAGTTCATTGATGTGAGTGGCATCAGTCCAAGAAAGATGTTTTTCAATCGATATTATAGAAGCTCCGATTTTATGGCAAATACATCAGAAGCAGAAATTAACACTTACGCCCCTGGTGGCCAAAGTATTCTTTACCAAAAATTTGAAATTATATGCAAAAGAATTTCCATTAGGAGATGTATCCACTGAAGAAAAATATTTTCAAATCGGAGTTTTAGAAGAAGAGTTCTCGAGGAAATGTAATTTACTTTTACGCACCCTAGCGGAAAATCTATGCGTAATTTGAAAAAGTAACTATATCTAAAATACTCTTCGATATAAATGAAATCGAAATTAAAAAAAATTTCAATCGGATGTTTAGAAGCAAATATGTGGAATAAAACGTATTTTTTGAATTCGACATCATCTGCATTTACGCCCTCTACCGGCAAAATTGTACATCGTAAAAAAAAACGAAATGAAAGATCATCATTTGCATATTTCAAGCTTCCCAAGGTAAAAATAATTTTTCAATTCGGACAAAAAGTTGCAGAGATATCGTGGGTACAGACGGACGGACGGACAAACAGATATCAGAAGCACGATCTTTTTTTACAAAAGACGTGCTTTTTTGGGCTACTTTGGGATATTATGTAGGTCAATCAGAAAAAAAAGGGTTACAGATGCTGTAAAGCCTAGGGTTACCAACTGGTGAGGCGTGCCTCCTGCCCCTGCAGGGGAGGCGCCAGCCAATGTGCGCAATTATTTACTGTACGTGGATGAAAACGGACACCCCTCCAAATACAATGTGATAGTCCTCCTCACGCACAGGCTGTTTTTCCGGCACTCTCGTTTGTTTTCTGTCATCGTGCAAATAGCGTGCGTTGTGACTGTCGCCATACATTCTACACAATCTAGAACTAAACTATTCTATTTGATATTGAGAATGGACAGCTATTTGAAGAGAACTATAAATAGTGAAGAATCTTCAGACCAAAGTTAACTTAGTAATACACTGGTGTACAAAAATTGGGGACGAAGAGGAGAAATTAGCATAACAACGGAACGAGCAGGCAGAACGGACCGAAAGACCACTCAGGAGATAGACTAGGGTCCGGTACGGTAGGGCATGCACATATATGCAGCATGGCGTAGGGGTGGCAGTGTCGGAAAGGTATAAAGCACACGGGCGGTGTACGCTCAGCAATTCGGTAAAAGCTATTGCATGGTGTACATCGGTTTGAACGACGTCGAGTTGCTGCCACCGTGTGATATGGCCAACAGGCAATCCAGTAGACGACATCTGGATGACTTAACCCGAGGCCGCGTCATTGGAAAGTTGGAAGAAGGTTGAAGTGTGACTAGTGTGGCCGAGGAGTTAGGGATCGCTCACAGCATCGTTTCACGAGCTTGGAGAGCATTTCAAACGACCGGAACAGCTGTCCGAGAGTTTAGCAGTGGTTGTCCACGAGCAACCACGGCGGCGGACAACGGGAATATTGTCCTACAGGAGAGAAGAGAAAGACGACAGACAGCGGGAGAAATCGCAAGGCACATGCAACAGACAACTGGACGTCCGTTATCGCGTTTTACCGTGGCCAGGAGGCTGCACAAAAGTGGTCTATTTGCACGACGACCAGTACGGGGTGTGCCATTAACGCCTGCTCATCGGAGACGGTGGTGCCAGGAACACAAGAACTGGACACATCAGCAATGGGGTCGAGTTCTGTATACGGACGAGAGCCGATTTAGTCTGACGAGCGATTCTGGACGTATACACATCTGGAGAGAGCAGAGAACACGCAATCACACCTCCAACATCATCGAAAGAGACCGGTTTGGAGGTAGCGAAGTTCTCGTTTGGGGCGGTATCATGCTTGGTAGCCGTACGGACCTCCACATCTTCCACGGAGGTTCAGTCACTGGTGTCCGCTATTGTACCGAGGTTCTCCTGCCTCACGTTCGTCTGTTTAGATGTACTGTGGGTTCTAAGTTCCTCTTCATGGACGACAACGCTACACCTCATCGTACAGTGGCTGTCGCAGAGCTGTTGGAGAGTGAAGATATTCAACGCATGGATTGGTCCGCAAGGTCTCCGGACCAAAATCCAATCGAACACGCGTGGGACCTTCTCGGGAGACGCTTGGCAGCACGTTACTAGCCGCCAGCAAAGGTTCCGCAGCTGCGATTGGCGCTACAAGAGGAATGGGCCGCGTTGCCTCAACAGCTCCTTGACAACCTCGTCCTCAGCATGGACAGACGTTGTAAATCCT
This sequence comes from Macrothele yani, assembly GCA_039090855.1. NCBI lineage: Eukaryota > Metazoa > Arthropoda > Arachnida > Araneae > Macrothelidae > Macrothele > Macrothele yani. The sequence goes on from CM077034.1 coordinate 217,290,840, forward strand.
GCAACGCAGTCAGGGGTGATCATATCCCCTAATAAAGACTGGATTTTTCTTGGCAGCCGCCTGTCACATGGACGTTCCTGTCTTCTGTCCAGTTGTGCTCGAAGCTACCTTTTGAATAAAGTGCCTTTGTATCCTTTGTATTCCTTGTTTGGACGGTTTTTCTCACTTGTCCCATATTCTTACATTTTGGGGATCTTATGGTATGATTTGATTCGATGTGGAGCACTCCTGCACGACGTTACATTCGAAAAACCGTCTCGTCCTTAATTTTTGCACGCCAGTATATGTGAAGTTACATATAATCTCATCTGTGACACACCTACGATGTAGTCCGCGTCGACAAATATTCCGGGTCAGACAACACATACTCATTTCAGCTTATGTATCGTTTTAGCAGAACACGGTTAGCGAATAGCGGTAAAATCTTTAGGTATGCTTAGCTTACTTAGTTTATTAACAGAAAGAGGAAGAGAATAATTTGCCCTGGTAATAATAAAAGAGATGCATCACTAAATGGTATGTAACAGCATGTTATGTTAATTACAAACTCAATTTATAAGGCTCATTTGAGGAATATTTTCTTCTCCAGTCTGACAAACTGACATTCAATTAACTTTACTAACCGTTAATTAATTTAAGAGACTAACACCTCACCTTGGCTTCCACCTCCGAAATAGTAATTAAAACCAACACGATTATTGTATGATCAGGAAAAAAAATCAACTACTCCATTACAGATGAAGCAGCTTTTGCCGCCCCGGTGGCGCAGTGGTCTAAAACGTTGGCCTCTGATCATTCGTCCGAACGGGGTCCGGGTTCGAATCCCGGTGAGACATGGATGTTGTGTTTGTCTTACGGCACTGGCTCTCTCCCTTCCCTGGAACCAGTGACCCTAAATTAGGAACGGGTGACTGCTTATAGCCCATTGAGTTGCTCACGGTGTTCGTTAAACCTCCAATCCAAAAAAAAAAAAAAAAAAAAAAAAAAAGAAGCAGCTTTCCAAAAATACAAAGAACCGCAAACCGGCACTTACCGACTTACTCTAACCAACTGACTTAAAGGAGGGAGATCATGCTGTCACTCCATTGAGCCAGTCACATAATATCCTCTTCTTGCCATCAAATTTCAATAGCACTCTCTGTCAGCTCAAGTTACAGGTTACGGTTACTACCATCACGAGACCGAAGCAAATGTTTTTTGAGACACCAATTATTGAAATACTTTATTTACCAACAGACGCACAAAGTCTACCACTCTCTAAGTCAAACACTATAGTGCGGTAAGGTGAAGTTTAGGAAATTAATCTTGATCGCGGTATATAGTCAGGTGATTCAACTCCCCGTACAGGTAACAGTTTAAAACACGGACCGTTAATGTCACAGTGCCGCCCCGGTGGCGCAGTGGTCTAAGGCGCTGGCCTCTAATCATTCGTCCGTAAGGGGTCCGGGTTCGAATACCGGTGAGGCATGGATGTTGTGTTTGTCTTACGGCACTGGCTCTCAACCATTCTTGGAACAAGTGACCCTAAATTAGGAACGGGCGACTGCTTATAGCCCATTGAGCTGCTCACGGTGTTCGTTAAACCTCCAATCAAAAAAAAATCAAAAAAAGAAGCAGCTTTCCAAAAATACAAAGAACCGCAAACCGGCACTTACCGACTTACTCTAACCAACTGACTTAAAGGAGGGAGATCATGCTGTCACTCCATTGAGCCAGTCACATAATATCCTCTTCTTACCCCCAAATTTCAATAGCACTCTCTGTCAGCTCGAGTTACAGGTTACGGTTACTACCATCACGAGACCGAAGCAAATGTTTTTTGAGACACCAAAAATTGAAATACTTTATTTACCCACAGACGCACAAAGTCTACCACTCTCTAAGTCAAACACTATAGTGCGGTAAGGTGAAGTTTGCCGCCCCGGTGGCGCAGTGTTCTAAGCGATGGCTTCTGATCACTCGTCCGGAAGGGTCCGGGTTCGAATCCCGGTGAGGCATGGATGTTGTGTTTGTCTTACGGCAGTGGCTCTCTCCCTTCCCTGGAACCAGTGACCCCAAATTAGGGACGGGCGACTGCTTATAGCCCATTGAGTTGCTCACGGTGGTCGTTAAACCTCCAGTCAAAAAAAAAAAAAAAAAAAAAGGTGAAGTTTGGGAAATTAATCTTGATCGCGGTATATAGTCAGGTGATTCAACTCCCCATTTTGTCTTACGGCACTGGCTCTCTCCCTTCCCTAAAACCAGTGACCCTAAATTAGAAACGGGCGACTGCTTATAGCCCATTGAGTTGCTCACGGTGATCGTTAAACCTCCAATCAAAAAAAAAAAAAAAAAAAAAAAAAAGCAGCTTTCCAAAAATACAAAGAACCGCAAACCGGCACTTACCGACTTACTCTAACCAACTGACTTAAAGGAGAGAGATCATGCTGTCACTCCATTGAGCCAGTCACATAATATCCTCTTCTTAGCCCCAAATTTCACTAGCACTCTCTGTCAGCTCGAGTTACAGGTTACGGTTATTACCATCACGAGACCGAAGCAAATGTTTTTTGAGACACCAAAAATTGAAATACTTTATTTACCCACAGACGCACAAAGTCTACCACTCTCTAAGTCAAACACTATAGTGCGGTAAGGTGAAGTTTGGGAAATTAATCTTGATCGCGGTATATAGTCAGGTGATACAACTCCCCATACAGGTAACAGTTTAAAACACGGACTGTTAATGTCACAGTGACGCCCCGGTGGCGCAGTGGTCTAAGGCGCTGGCCTCTGATCATTCGTCCGTAAAGGTTCGAATCCCGGTGAAGCATGGATGTTGTGTTTGTCTTACGGCACTGGCTCTCTCCCTTCCCTGGAACCAGTGACCATAAATTAGGAATGGGCGACTGCTTATAGCCCATTGAGTTGCTCACGGTGGTCGTTATACCTACAATCAAAAAAAAAAAGAAGCAGCTTTCCAAAAATACAAAAAACCGCAAACCGGCACTTACCGACTTACTCTAACCAACTGACTTAAAAGAGGGAGATCATGCTGTCACTCCATTGAGCCAGTCACATAATATCCTCTTCTTACCCCCAAATTTCAATAGCACTCTCTGTCAGCTCGAGTTACAGGTTACGGTTACTACCATCACGAGACCGAAGCAAATGTTTTTTGAGACACCAGTTATTGAAATACTTTATTTACCAACAGACGCACAAAGTCTACCACTCTCTAAGTCAAACACTATAATGCGGTAAGGTGAAGTTTGGGAAATTAATCCTGATCGCGGTATATAGTCAGGTGATACAACTTCCCATACAGGTAACAGTTTAAAACACGGACCGTTAATGTCACAGTGCCGCCCCGGTGGCGCAGTGGTCTAAGGCGCTGGCCTCCGATCATTCGTCCGTAAGAGGTCCGGGTTCGAATCCCGGTGAGGCATGGATGTTGTGTTTGTCTTACGGCACTGGCTCTCTCCCATCCCTGGAACAAGTGACCCTAAATTAGGAACGGGCGACTGCTTATAGCCCATTGAGTTGCTCAAGGTGGTCGTTAAACCTCCAATCAAAAAAAAAAAAAAAAAAAAAAAAAAAAAAAAAGAAGCAGCTTTCCAAAAATACAAAGAACCGCAAACCGGCACTTACCGACTTACTCTAACCAACTGACTTAAAGGAGAGAGATCATGCTGTCACTCCATTGAGCCAGTCACATAATATCCTCTTCTTACCCCCAAATTTCACTAGCACTCTCTGTCAGCTCGAGATACAGGTTACGGTTACTACCATCACGAGACCGAAGCAAATGTTTTTGAGACACCAATTATTGAAATACTTTATTTACCAACAGACGCACAAAGTCTACCACTCTCTAAGTCAAACACTATAGTGCGGTAAGGTGAAGTTTGGGAAATTAATCTTGATCGCGGTATGTAGTCAGGTGATTCAACTCCAGATACAGGTAACAGTTTAAAACACGGACCGTTAATGTCACAGTGCCGCCCCGGGGGCGCAGTGGTCTAAGGCGCTGGCCTCTGATCATTCGTCCGTAAGGGGTCCGGGTTCGCATCGCGGTGAGGCATGGATGTTGTGTTTGTCTTACGGCACTGGCTCTCTCCCTTCCCTGGAACCAGTGACCCTAACTTAGGAACGGGCGACTGCTTATAGCCCATTGAGTTGCTCACGGTGTTCGTTAAACCTCCAATCAAAAAAAAAAAAAAAAAAAAAAAAAAAAAAAGAAGCAGCTTTCCAAAAATACAAAGAACCGCAAACCGGCACTTACCGACTTACTCTTACCAACTGACTTAAAGGAGAGAGATCATGCTGTCACTCCATTGAGCCAGTCACATAATATCCTCTTCTTAGCCCCAAATTTCACTAGCACTCTCTGTCAGCTCGAGTTACAGGTTACGGTTACTACCATCACGAGACCGAAGCAAATGTTTTTGAGACACCAATTATTGAAATACTTTATTTACAAACAGACGCACAAAGTCTACCACTCTCCAAGTCAAACACTATAGTGCGGTAAGGTGAAGTTTGGGAAATTAATCTTGATCGCGGTATATAGTCAGGTGATTCAACTCCCCATACAGGTAACAGTTTAAAACACGGACCGTTAATGTCACAGTGCCGCCCCGGTGGCGCAGTGGTCTAAGGCGCTGGCCTCTGATCATTCGTCCGTAAGGGGTCCGGGTTCGCATCCCGGTGAGGCATGGATGTTGTGTTTGTCTTACGGCACTGGCTCTCTCCCTTCCCTGGAACCAGTGACCCTAAATTAGGAACGGGCGACTGCTTATAGCCCATTGAGTTGCTCACGGTGGTCGTTATACCTACAATCAAAAAAAAAAGAAGCAGCTTTCCAAAAATACAAAGAACCGCAAACCGGCACTTACCGACTTACTCTAACCAACTGACTTAAAGGAGGGAGATCATGCTGTCACTCCATTGAGCCAGTCACATAATATCCTCTTCTTACCATCAAATTTCAATAGCACTCTCTGTCAGCTCAAGTTACAGGTTACGGTTACTACCATCACGAGACCGAAGCAAATGTTTTTTGAGACACCAATTATTGAAATACTTTATTTACCAACAGACGCACAAAGTCTACCACTCTCTAAGTCAAACACTATAGTGCGGTAAGGTGAAGTTTAGGAAATTAATCTTGATCGCGGTATATAGTCAGGTGATTCAACTCCCCATACAGGTAACAGTTTAAAACACGGACCGTTAATGTCACAGTGCCGCCCCGGTGGCGCAGTGGTCTAAGGCGCTGGCCTCTAATCATTCGTCCGTAAGGGGTCCGGGTTCGAATACCGGTGAGGCATGGATGTTGTGTTTGTCTTACGGCACTGGCTCTCAACCATTCTTGGAACAAGTGACCCTAAATTAGGAACGGGCGACTGCTTATAGCCCATTGAGTTGCTCACGGTGTTCGTTAAACCTCCAATCAAAAAAAAATCAAAAAAAGAAGCAGCTTTCCAAAAATACAAAGAACCGCAAACCGGCACTTACCGACTTACTCTAACCAACTGACTTAAAGGAGGGAGATCATGCTGTCACTCCATTGAGCCAGTCACATAATATCCTCTTCTTACCCCCAAATTTCAATAGCACTCTCTGTCAGCTCGAGTTACAGGTTACGGTTACTACCATCACGAGACCGAAGCAAATGTTTTTTGAGACACCAAAAATTGAAATACTTTATTTACCCACAGACGCACAAAGTCTACCACTCTCTAAGTCAAACACTATAGTGCGGTAAGGTGAAGTTTGCCGCCCCGGTGGCGCAGTGTTCTAAGCGATGGCTTCTGATCACTCGTCCGGAAGGGTCCGGGTTCGAATCCCGGTGAGGCATGGATGTTGTGTTTGTCTTACGGCACTGGCTCTCTCCCTTCCCTGGAACCAGTGACCCCAAATTAGGGACGGGCGACTGCTTATAGCCCATTGAGTTGCTCACGGTGGTCGTTAAACCTCCAGTCAAAAAAAAAAAAAAAAAAAGGTGAAGTTTGGGAAATTAATCTTGATCGCGGTATATAGTCAGGTGATTCAACTCCCCATTTTGTCTTACGGCACTGGCTCTCTCCCTTCCCTAAAACCAGTGACCCTAAATTAGAAACGGGCGACTGCTTATAGCCCATTGAGTTGCTCACGGTGTTCGTTAAACCTCCAATCAAAAAAAATAAAATAAAATAAAGAAGCAGCTTTCCAAAAATACAAAGAACCACAAACCGGCACTTACCGACTTACTCTAACCAACTGACTTAAAGGAGAGAGATCATGCTGTCACTCCATTGAGCCAGTCACATAATATCCTCTTCTTAGCCCCAAATTTCACTAGCACTCTCTGTCAGCTCGAGTTACAGGTTACGGTTACTACCATCACGAGACCGAAGGAAATGTTTTTGAGACACCAATTATTGAAATACTTTATTTACAAACAGACGCACAAAGTCTACCACTCTCTAAGTCAAACACTATAGTGCGGTAAGGTGAAGTTTGGTAAATTAATCTTGATCGCGGTATATAGTCAGGTGATTCAACTCCCCATACAGGTAACAGTTTAAAACACGGACCGTTAATGTCACAGTGCCGCCCCGGTGGCGCAGTGGTCTAAGGCGCTGGCCTCTGATCATTCGTCCGTAAGGGGTCCGGGTTCGAATCCCGGTGAGACATGGATGTTGTGTTTGTCTTACGGCACTGGCTCTCTCCCTTCCCTGGAACCAGTGACCCTAAATTAGGAACGGGTGACTGCTTATAGCCCATTGAGTTGCTCACGGTGGTCGTTAAACCCCCAATCAAAAAAAAAAATAAAAAAAAAGAAGCAGCTTTCCAAAAATACAAAGAACCGCAAACCGGCACTTACCGATTTACTCTAACCAACTGACTTAAAGGAGGGAGATCATGCTGTCACTCCATTGAGCCAGTCACATAATATCCTCTTCTTACCCCCAAATTTCAATAGCACTCTCTGTCAGCTCGAGTTATAGGTTACGGTTACTACCATCACGAGACCGAAGCAAATGTTTTTTGAGACACCAAAAATTGAAATACTTTATTTACCCACAGACGCACAAAGTCTACCACTCTCTAAGTCAAACACTATAATGCGGTAAGGTGAAGTTTGGGAAATTAATCTTGATCGCGGTATATAGTCAGGTGATACAACTTCCCATACAGGTAACAGTTTAAAACACGGACCGTTAATGTCACAGTGCCGCCCCGGTGGCGCAGTGGTCTAAGGCGCTGGCCTCTGATCATTCGTCCGTAAGGGTTCGAATCCCGGTGAAGCATGGATGTTGTGTTTGTCTTACGGCACTGGCTCTCTCCCTTCCCTGGAACCAGTGACCATAAATTAGGAATGGGCGACTGCTTATAGCCCATTGAGTTGCTCACGGTGGTCGTTATACTTACAATCAAAAAAAAAAAAAAAGAAGCAGCTTTCCAAAAATACAAAAAACCGCAAACCGGCACTTACCGACTTACTCTAACCAACTGACTTAAAAGAGGGAGATCATGCTGTCACTCCATTGAGCCAGTCACATAATATCCTCTTCTTACCCCCAAATTTCAATAGCACTCTCTGTCAGCTCGAGTTACAGGTTACGGTTACTACCATCACGAGACCGAAGCAAATGTTTTTTGAGACACCAATTATTGAAATACTTTATTTACCAACAGACGCACAAAGTCTACCACTCTCTAAGTCAAACACTATAATGCGGTAAGGTGAAGTTTGGGAAATTAATCTTGATCGCGGTATATAGTCAGGTGATACAACTTCCCATACAGGTAACAGTTTAAAACACGGACCGTTAATGTCACAGTGCCGCCCCGGTGGCGCAGTGGTCTAAGGCGCTGGCCTCCGATCATTCGTCCGTAAGAGGTCCGGGTTCGAATCCCGGTGAGGCATGGATGTTGTGTTTGTCTTACGGCACTGGCTCTCTCCCATCCCTGGAACAAGTGACCCTAAATTAGGAACGGGCGACTGCTTATAGCCCATTGAGTTGCTCATGGTGGTCGTTAAACCTCCAATCGCCGCCCCGGTGGCGCAGTGGTCTAAGGCGCTGGCCTCTGATCATTCTTCCGTAAGGGGTCCGGGTTCGAATCCCGGTCAGGCATGGATGTTGTGTTTGTCTTACGGCACTGGCTCTCTCCCTTCCCTGGAACCAGTGACCCTAAAATAGGGACGGGCGACTGCTTATAGCCCATTGAGTTGCTCACGGTGGTCGTTAAACCTCCAATCAAAAAAAAAAAAAAAAAAAACCTCCAATCAAAAAAAAAAAAAAAAAAAAGAAGCAGCTTTCCAAAAATACAAAGAACCGCAAACCGGCACTTACCGACTTACTCTAACCAACTGACTTAAAGGAGAGATATCATGCTGTCACTCCATTGAGCCAGTCACATAATATCCTCTTCTTACCCCCAAATTTCACTAGCACTCTCTGTCAGCTCGAGTTACAGGTTACGGTTACTACCATCACGAGACCGAAGCAAATGTTTTTGAGACACCAATTATTGAAATACTTTATTTACCAACAGACGCACAAAGTCTACCACTCTCTAAGTCAAACACTATAGTGCGGTAAGGTGAAGTTTGGGAAATTAATCTTGATCGCGGTATGTAGTCAGGTGATTCAACTCCCCATACAGGTAACAGTTTAAAACACGGACCGTTAATGTCACAGTGCCGCCCCGGGGGCGCAGTGGTCTAAGGCGCTGGCCTCTGATCATTCGTCCGTAAGGGGTCCGGGTTCGCATCCCGGTGAGGCATGGATGTTGTGTTTGTCTTACGGCACTGGCTCTCTCCCTTCCCTGGAACCAGTGACCCTAAATTAGGAACGGGCGACTGCTTATAGCCCATTGAGTTGCTCACGGTGTTCGTTAAACCTCCAATCAAAAAAAAAAAAAAAAAAAAAAAAAAAAAAAGAAGCAGCTTTCCAAAAATACAAAGAACCGCAAACCGGCACTTACCGACTTACTCTTACCAACTGACTTAAAGGAGAGAGATCATGCTGTCACTCCATTGAGCCAGTCACATAATATCCTCTTCTTAGCCCCAAATTTCACTAGCACTCTCTGTCAGCTCGAGTTACAGGTTACGGTTACTACCATCACGAGACCGAAGCAAATGTTTTTGAGACACCAATTATTGAAATACTTTATTTACAAACAGACGCACAAAGTCTACCACTCTCCAAGTCAAACACTATAGTGCGGTAAGGTGAAGTTTGGGAAATTAATCTTGATCGCGGTATATAGTCAGGTGATTCAACTCCCCATACAGGTAACAGTTTAAAACACGGACCGTTAATGTCACAGTGCCGCCCCGGTGGCGCAGTGGTCTAAGGCGCTGGCCTCTGATCATTCGTCCGTAAGGGGTCCGGGTTCGAATCCCGGTGAGGCATGGATGTTGTGTTTGTCTTACGGCACTGGCTCTCTCCCTTCCCTGCAACCAGTGACCCTAAATTAGGAACGGGCGACTGCTTATAGCCCATTGAGTTGCTCACGGTGTTCGTTAAACCTCCAATCCAAAAAAAAAAAAATAAAAAAGAAGCAGCTTTCCAAAAATACAAAGAACCGCAAACCGGCACTTACCGACTTACTCTAACCAACTGACTTAAAGGAGTTAGATCATGCTGTCACTCCATTGAGCCAGTCACATAATATCCTCTTCTTACCCCCAAATTTCAATAGCGTTCTCTGTCAGCTCGAGTTACAGGTTACGGTTACTACCATCACGAGACCGAAGCAAATGTTTTTTGAGACACCAATTATTGAAATACCTAATTTACCCACAGACGCACAAAGTCTACCACTCTCTAAGTCAAACACTATAGTGCGGTAAGGTGAAGTTTGGGAAATTAATCTTGATCGCGGTATATAGTCAGGTGATTCAACTCCCCATACAGGTAACAGTTTAAAACACGGACCGTTAATGTCACAGTGCCGCCCCGGTGGCGCAGTGGTCTAAGGCGCTGGCCTCTGATCATTCGTCCGTAAGGGGTCCGGGTTCGAATCCCGGTGAGGCATGGATGTTGTGTTTGTCTTACGGCACTGGCTCTCTCATTTCCCTGGAACCAGTGACCCTAAATTAGGAAAGGGCGACTGCTTATAGCCCATTGAGTTGCTAACGGTGTTCGTTAAACCTCCAATCCAAAAAAAAAAAATGAAAAACAGAGGCAGCTTTCCAAAAATACAAAGAACCGGAAACCGGCACTTACCGACTTACTCTAACCAACTGACTTAAAGGAGTTAGATCATGCTGTCACTCCATTGAGCCAGTCACATAATATCCTCTTCTTACCCCCAAATTTCAATAGCGTTCGCTGTCAGCTCGAGTTACAGGTTACGGTTACTACCATCACGAGACCGAAGCAAATGTTTTTTGAGACACCAATTATTGAAATACTTTATTTACCAACAGACGCACAAAGTCTACCACTCTCTAAGTCAAACACTATAGTGCGGTAAGGTGAAGTTTGGGAAATTAATCTTGATCGCGGTATATAGTCAGGTGATACAACTCCCCACACAGGTAACAGTTTAAAACACGGACCGTTAATGTCACAGTGCCGCCCCGGTGGGGCAGTGGTCTAAGGCGCTGGCCTCTGATCATTCGTCCGTAAGGGGTCCGGGTTCGAATCCCGGTGAGACATGGATGTTGTGTTTGTCTTACGGCACTGGCTCTCTCCCTTCCCTGGAACCAGTGACCCTAAATTAGGAACGGGTGACTGCTTATAGCCCATTGAGTTGCTCACGGTGTTCGTTAAACCTCCAATCAAAAAAAAAAAAAAAAAAAAGAAGCAGCTTTCCAAAAATACAAAGAACCGCAAACCGGCACTTACCGACTTACTCTTACCAACTGACTTAAAGGAGAGAGATCATGCTGTCACTCCATTGAGCCAGTCACATAATATCCTCTTCTTAGCCCCAAATTTCACTAGCACTCTCTGTCAGCTCGAGTTACAGGTTACGGTTACTACCATCACGAGACCGAAGCAAATGTTTTTGAGACACCAATTATTGAAATACTTTATTTACAAACAGACGCACAAAGTCTACCACTCTCCAAGTCAAACACTATAGTGCGGTAAGGTGAAGTTTGGGAAATTAATCTTGATCGCGGTATATAGTCAGGTGATTCAACTCCCCATACAGGTAACAGTTTAAAACACGGACCGTTAAGGTCACAGTGCCGCCCCGGTGGCGCAGTGGTCTAAGGCGCTGGCCTCTGATCATTCGTCCGTAAGGGGTCCGGGTTCGAATCCCGGTGAGGCATGGATGTTGTGTTTGTCTTACGGCACTGGCTCTCTCCCTTCCCTGAAACCAGTGACCCTAAATTAGGAACGGGCGACTGCTTATAGCCCATTGACTTGCTCACGGTGTTCGTTACACCTCCAATCCAAAAAAAAAAAATAAAAAAAAGAAGCAGCTTTCCAAAAATACAAAGAACCGCAAACCGGCACTTACCGACTTACTCTAACCAACTGACTTAAAGGAGTTAGATCATGCTGTCACTCCATTGAGCCAGTCACATAATATCCTCTTCTTACCCCCAAATTTCAATAGCGTTCTCTGTCAGCTCGAGTTACAGGTTACGGTTACTACCATCACGAGACCGAAGCAAATGTTTTTTGAGACACCAATTATTGAAATACCTAATTTACCAACAGACGCACAAAGTCTACCACTCTCTAAGTCAAACACTATAGTGCGGTAAGGTGAAGTTTGGGAAATTAATCTTGATCGCGGTATATAGTCAGGTGATACAACTCCCCATACAGGTAACAGTTTAAAACACGGACGGTTAATGTCACAGTGACGCCCCGGTGGCGCAGTGGTCTAAGGCGCTGGCCTCTGATCATTCGTCCGTAAGGGTTCGAATCCCGGTGAAGCATGGATGTTGTGTTTGTCTTACGGCACTGGCTCTCTCCCTTCCCTGGAACCAGTGACCCTAAATTAGGAATGGGGGACTGCTTATAGCCCATTGGGTTGCTCACGGTGGTCGTTAAACCTACAATGAAAAAAAAAAGAAGCAGCTTTCCAAAAATACAAAGAACCGCAAACCGTCACTTACCGACTTACTCTAACCAACTGACTTAAAAGAGGGAGATCATGCTGTCACTCCATTGAGCCAGTCACATAATATCCTCTTCTTACCCCCAAATTTCAATAGCACTCTCTGTCAGCTCGAGTTACAGGTTACGGTTACTACCATCACGAGACCGAAGCAAATGTTTTTGAGACACCAATTATTGAAATACTTTATTTACCAACAGACGCACAAAGTCTACCACTCTCTAAGTCAAACACTATAGTGCGGTAAGGTGAAGTTTGGGAAATTAATCTTGATCGCGGTATATAGTCAGGTGATTCAACTCCCTATACAGGTAACAGTTTAAAACACGGACCGTTAATGTCACAGTGCCGCCCCGGGGACGCAGTGGTCTAAGGCGCTGGCCTCTGATCATTCGTCCGTAAGGGGTCCGGGTTCGAATCCCGGTGAGGCATGGATGTTGTGTTTGTCTTACGGCACTGGCTCTCTCCCTTCCCTGGAACCAGTGACCCTAAATTAGGAACGGGCGACTGCTTATAGGCCATTGAGTTGCTCACGGTGTTCGTTAAACCTCCAATCCAAAAAAAAAAAAAAAAAAAGAAGCAGCTTTCCAAAAATACAAAGAACCGCAAACCGGCACTTACCGACTTACTCTAACCAACTGACTTAAAGGAGTTAGATCATGCTGTCACTCCATTGAGCCAGTCACATAATATCCTCTTCTTACCCCCAAATTTCAATAGCGTTCTCTGTCAGCTCGAGTTATAGGTTACGGTTACTACCATCACGAGACCGAAGCAAATGTTTTTTTAGACACCAATTATTGAAATACCTAATTTACCAACAGACGCACAAAGTCTACCACTCTCCAAGTCAAACACTATAGTGCGGTAAGGTGAAGTTTGGGAAATTAATCTTGATCGCGGTATATAGTCAGGTGATACAACTCCCCATACAGGTAACAGTTTAAAACACGGATGGTTAATGTCACAGTGACGCCCCGGTGGCGCAGTGGTCTAAGCACTGGCCTCTGATTATTCGTCGGTAAGGGGTCAGGGTTCGAATCCCGGTGAGGCGTGGATGTTGTGTTTGTCTTACGGCACTGGCTCTCTCCCTTCTCTGGAACCAGTGACCCTAAATTATGAACGGGCGACTGCTTATAGCCCATTGAGTTGCTCACGGTGGTCGTTAAACCTCCAATCAAAAAAAAAAATCATTCGTCCGTAAGGGGTCCGGGTTCGAATCCCGGTGAGGCGTTGATGTTGTGTTTGGCTTACGGCACTGGCTCTCTCCCTTCACTGGAACCAGTGACCCTAAATTAGGAACGGGCGACTGCTTATAGCCCATTGAGTTGCTCACGGTGGTCGTTAAACCTCCAATCAAAAAAAAAATCATTCGTCCGTAAGGGGTCCGGGTTCGAATCCCGGTGAATCGTGGATGTTGATTTTGTCTTACGGCACTGGCTCTCTCCCATCCCTGGAACCAGTGACCCTAAATTAGGAACGGGCGACTGCTTATAGCCCATTGAGTTGCTCACGGTGGTCGTTAAACCTCCAATAAAAAAAAAAAAAAAAAGAAGCAGCTTTCCAAAAATACAAAGAACCGCAAACCGGCACTTACCGACTTACTCTTACCAACTGACTTAAAGGAGAGAGATCATGCTGTCACTCCATTGAGCCAGTCACATAATATCCTCTTCTTAGCCCCAAATTTCACTAGCACTCTCTGTCAGCTCGAGTTTCAAGTTACGGTTACTACCATCACGAGACCGAAGCAAATGTTTTTTGAGACACCAAAAATTGAAATACTTTATTTACCAACAGACGCACAAAGTCTACCACTCTCTAAGTCAAACACTATAGTGCGATAAGGTGAAGTTTGGGAAATTAATCTTGATCGCGGTATATAGTCAGGTGATTCAACTCCCCATACAGGTAACAGTTTAAAACACGGACCGTTAATGTCACAGTGCCGCCCCATTGGCGCAGTGGTCTAAGGCGCTGGCCTCTGATCATTCGTCCGTAAGGGGTCCGGGTTCGAATCCCGGTGAGGCATGGATGTTGTGTTTGTCTTACGGCACTGGCTCTCTCCCTTCCCTGGAACCAGTGACCCTAAATTAGGAACGGGCGACTGCTTATAGCCCATTGAGTTGCTCACGGTGTTCGTTAAACCTCCAATCCAAAAAAAAAAATAAAAAAAAGAAGCAGCTTTCCTAAAATACAAAGAACCGCAAACCGGCACTTACCGACTTACTCTTACCAACTGACTTAAAGGAGAGAGATCATGCTGTCACTCCATTGAGGCAGTCACATAATATCCTCTTCTTAGCCCCAAATTTCACTAGCACTCTCTGTCAGCTCGAGTTACAGGTTACGGTTACTACCATCACGAGACCGAAGCAAATGTTTTTGAGACACCAATTATTGAAATACTTTATTTACAAACAGACGCACAAAGTCTACCACTCTCTAAGTCAAACACTATAATGCGGTAAAGTGAAGTTTGGGAAATTAATCTTGATCGCGGTATATAGTCAGGTGATACAACTCCCCATACAGGTAACAGTTTAAAACACGGACCGTTAATGTCACAGTGCCGCCCCGGTGGCGCAGTGGTCTAAGGCGCTGGCCTCTGATCATTCGTCCGTAAGAGGTCCGGGTTCGAATCCCGGTGAGGCATGGATGTTGTGTTTTTCTTACGGCACTGGCTCTCTCCCATCCCTGGAACAAGTGACCCTAAATTAGGAACGGGCGACTGCTTATAGCCCATTGAGTTGCTCATGGTGGTCGTTAAACCTCCAATCAAAAAAAAAAAAAAAAAAAAAAAAGAACCAGCTTTCCAAAAATACAAAGAACCGCAAACCGGCACTTACCGACTTACTCTAACCAACTGACTTAAAGGAGAGAGATCATGCTGTCACTCCATTGAGCCAGTCACATAATATCCTCTTCTTACCCCCAAATTTCACTAGCACTCTCTGTCAGCTCGAGTTACAGGTTACGGTTACTACCATCACGAGACCGAAGCAAATGTTTTTGAGACACCAATTATTGAAATACTTTATTTACCAACAGACGCACAAAGTCTACCACTCTCTAAGTCAAACACTATAGTGCGGTAAGGTGAAGTTTGGGAAATTAATCTTGATCGCGGTATATAGTCAGGTGATTCAACTCCCTATACAGGTAACAGTTTAAAACACGGACCGTTAATGTCACAGTGCCGCCCCGGGGACGCAGTGGTCTAAGGCGCTGGCCTCTGATCATTCGTCCGTAAGGGGTCCGGGTTCGAATCCCGGTGAGGCATGGATGTTGTGTTTGTCTTACGGCACTGGCTCTCTCCCTTCCCTGGAACCAGTGACCCTAAATTAGGAACGGGCGACTGCTTATAGGCCATTGAGTTGCTCACGGTGTTCGTTAAACCTCCAATCCAAAAAAAAAAAATAAAAAAAGAAGCAGCTTTCCAAAAATACAAAGAACCGCAAACCGGCACTTACCGACTTACTCTAACCAACTGACTTAAAGGAGTTAGATCATGCTGTCACTCCATTGAGCCAGTCACATAATATCCTCTTCTTACCCCCAAATTTCAATAGCGTTCTCTGTCAGCTCGAGTTATAGGTTACGGTTACTACCATCACGAGACCGAAGCAAATGTTTTTTGAGACACCAATTATTGAAATACCTAATTTACCAACAGACGCACAAAGTCTACCACTCTCCAAGTCAAACACTATAGTGCGGTAAGGTGAAGTTTGGGAAATTAATCTTGATCGCGGTATATAGTCAGGTGATACAACTCCCCATACAGGTAACAGTTTAAAACACGGATGGTTAATGTCACAGTGACGCCCCGGTGGCGCAGTGGTCTAAGCACTGGCCTCTGATTATTCGTCGGTAAGGGGTCAGGGTTCGAATCCCGGTGAGGCGTGGATGTTGTGTTTGTCTTACGGCACTGGCTCTCTCCCTTCTCTGGAACCAGTGACCCTAAATTATGAACGGGCGACTGCTTATAGCCAATTGAGTTGCTCACGGTGGTCGTTAAACCTCCAATCAAAAAAAAAATCATTCGTCCGTAAGGGGTCCGGGTTCGAATCCCGGTGAGGCGTTGATGTTGTGTTTGGCTTACGGCACTGGCTCTCTCCCTTCACTGGAACCAGTGACCCTAAATTAGGAACGGGCGACTGCTTATAGCCCATTGAGTTGCTCACGGTGGTCGTTAAACCTCCAATCAAAAAAAAAAATCATTCGTCCGTAAGGGGTCCGGGTTCGAATCCCGGTGAGGCGTTGATGTTGTGTTTGTCTTACGGCACTGGCTCTCTCCCATCCCTGGAACCAGTGACCCTAAATTAGGAACGGGCGACTGCTTATAGCCCATTGAGTTGCTCACGGTGGTCGTTAAACCTCCAATAAAAAAAAAAAAAAAAGAAGCAGCTTTCCAAAAATACAAAAAACCGCAAACCGGCACTTACCGACTTACTCTTACCAACTGACTTAAAGGAGAGAGATCATGCTGTCACTCCATTGAGCCAGTCACATAATATCCTCTTCTTAGCCCCAAATTTCACTAGCACTCTCTGTCAGCTCGAGTTTCAAGTTACGGTTACTACCATCACGAGACCGAAGCAAATGTTTTTTGAGACACCAAAAATTGAAATACTTTATTTACCAACAGACGCACAAAGTCTACCACTCTCTAAGTCAAACACTATAGTGCGATAAGGTGAAGTTTGGGAAATTAATCTTGATCGCGGTATATAGTCAGGTGATTCAACTCCATATACAGGTAACAGTTTAAAACACGGACCGTTAATGTCACAGTGCCGCCCCATTGGCGCAGTGGTCTAAGGCGCTGGCCTCTGATCATTCGTCCGTAAGGGGTCCGGGTTCGAATCCCGGTGAGGCATGGATGTTGTGTTGGTCTTACGGCACTGGCTCTCTCCCTTCCCTGGAACCAGTGACCCTAAATTAGGAACGGGCGACTGCTTATAGCCCATTGAGTTGCTCACGGTGTTCGTTAAACCTCCAATCCAAAAAAAAAAAAATAAAAAAAAGAAGCAACTTTCCTAAAATACAAACAACCGCAAACCGGCACTTACCGACTTACTCTTACCAACTGACTCAAAGGAGAGAGATCATGCTGTCACTCCATTGAGGCAGTCACATAATATCCTCTTCTTAGCCCCAAATTTCACTAGCACTCTCTGTCAGCTCGAGTTACAGGTTACGGTTACTACCATCACGAGACCGAAGCAAATGTTTTTGAGACACCAATTATTGAAATACTTTATTTACAAACAGACGCACAAAGTCTACCACTCTCCAAGTCAAACACTATAGTGCGGTAAGGTGAAGTTTGGGAAATTAATCTTGATCGCGGTATATAGTCAGGTGATTCAACTCCCCATACAGGTAACAGTTTAAAACACGGACCGTTAATGTCACAGTGCCGCCCCGGGGACGCAGTGGTCTAAATCGCTGGCCTCTGATCATTCGTCCGTAAGGGGTCCGGGTTCGAATCCCGGTGAGGCATGGATGTTGTGTTTGTCTTACGGCACTGGCTCTCTCCCTTCCCTGGAACCAGTGACCCTAAATTAGGAACGGGCGACTGCTTATAGGCCATTGAGTTGCTCACGGTGTTCGTTAAACCTCCAATCCAAAAAAAAAAAAATAAAAAAAAAGAAGCAGCTTTCCAAAAATACAAAGAACCGCAAACCGGCACTTACCGACTTACTCTAACCAACTGACTTAAAGGAGTTAGATCATGCTGTCACTCCATTGAGCCAGTCACATAATATCCTCTTCTTACCCCCAAATTTCAATAGCGTTCTCTGTCAGCTCGAGTTATAGGTTACGGTTACTACCATCACGAGACCGAAGCAAATGTTTTTTGAGACACCAATTATTGAAATACCTAATTTACCAACAGACGCACAAAGTCTACCACTCTCCAAGTCAAACACTATAGTGCGGTAAGGTGAAGTTTGGGAAATTAATCTTGATCGCGGTATATAGTCAGGTGATACAACTCCCCATACAGGTAACAGTTTAAAACACGGATGGTTAATGTCACAGTGACGCCCCGGTGGCGCAGTGGTCTAAGCACTGGCCTCTGATTATTCGTCGGTAAGGGGTCAGGGTTCGAATCCCGGTGAGGCGTGGATGTTGTGTTTGTCTTACGGCACTGGCTCTCTCCCTTCTCTGGAACCAGTGACCCTAAATTATGAACGGGCGACTGCTTATAGCATACTGAGTTGCTCACGGTGGTCGTTAAACCTCCAATCAAAAAAAATCATTCGTCCGTAAGGGGTCCGGGTTCGAATCCCGGTGAGGCGTTGATGTTGTGTTTGGCTTACGGCACTGGCTCTCTCCCTTCACTGGAACCAGTGACCCTAAATTAGGAACGGGCGACTGCTTATAGCCCATTGAGTTGCTCACGGTGGTCGTTAAACCTCCAATCAAAAAAAAAATCATTCGTCCGTAAGGGGTCCGGGTTCGAATCCCGGTGAGGCGTGGATGTTGTGTTTGTCTTACGGCACTGGCTCTCTCCCATCCCTGGAACCAGTGACCCTAAATTAGGAACGGGCGACTGCTTATAGCCCATTGAGTTGCTCACGGTGGTCGTTAAACCTCCAATAAAAAAAAAAAAAAAAGAAGCAGCTTTCCAAAAATACAAAGAACCGCAAACCGGCACTTACCGACTTACTCTTACCAACTGACTTAAAGGAGAGAGATCATGCTGTCACTCCATTGAGCCAGTCACATAATATCCTCTTCTTAGCCCCAAATTTCACTAGCACTCTCTGTCAGCTCGAGTTTCAAGTTACGGTTACTACCATCACGAGACCGAAGCAAATGTTTTTTGAGACACCAAAAATTGAAATACTTTATTTACCAACAGACGCACAAAGTCTACCACTCTCTAAGTCAAACACTATAGTGCGATAAGGTGAAGTTTGGGAAATTAATCTTGATCGCGGTATATAGTCAGGTGATTCAACTCCCCATACAGGTAACAGTTTAAAACACGGACCGTTAATGTCACAGTGCCGCCCCATTGGCGCAGTGGTCTAAGGCGCTGGCCTCTGATCATTCGTCCGTAAGGGGTCCGGGTTCGAATCCCGGTGAGGCATGGATGTTGTGTTGGTCTTACGGCACTGGCTCTCTCCCTTCCCTGGAACCAGTGACCCTAAATTAGGAACGGGCGACTGCTTATAGCCCATTGAGTTGCTCACGGTGTTCGTTAAACCTCCAATCCAAAAAAAAAAAAATAAAAAAAAGAAGCAGCTTTCCTAAAATACAAAGAACCGCAAACCGGCACTTACCGACTTACTCTTACCAACTGACTTAAAGGAGAGAGATCATGCTGTCACTCCATTGAGGCAGTCACATAATATCCTCTTCTTAGCTCCAAATTTCACTAGCACTCTCTGTCAGCTCGAGTTACAGGTTACGGTTACTACCATCACGAGACCGAAGCAAATGTTTTTGAGACACCAATTATTGAAATACTTTATTTACAAACAGACGCACAAAGTCTACCACTCTCCAAGTCAAACACTATAGTGCGGTAAGGTGAAGTTTGGGAAATTAATCTTGATCGCGGTATATAGTCAGGTGATTCAACTCCCCATACAGGTAACAGTTTAAAACACGGACCGTTAATGTCACAGTGCCGCCCCGGTGGCGCAGTGGTCTAAGGCGCTGGCCTCTGATTATTCGTCGGTAAGGGGTCAGGGTTCGAATCCCGGTGAGGCGTGGATGTTGTGTTTGTCTTACGGCACTGGCTCTCTCCCTTCACTGGAACCAGTGACCCTAAATTAGGAACGGGCGATTGCTTATGACCCATTGAGTTGCTCGGGGTGGTCGTTAAACCTCCAATCAAAAAAAAAATCATTCGTCCGAACGGGGTCCGGGGTCGAATCCCTGTGAGGCATGGATGTTGTGTTTGTCTTACGGCACTTGATCTCTCCCTTCCCTGGAACCACTGACCCTAAATTAGGAACGGGAGACTGCTTATAGCCCATTGAGTTGCTCACGGTGGTCGTTAAACCTCCAATCAAAAAAAAAAAAAAAAAAAAAGAAGCAGCTTTCCAAAAATACAAAGAACCGCAAACCGGCACTTACCGACTTACTCTAACCAACTGACTTAAAGGAGGGAGATCATGCTGTCACTCCATTGAGCCAGTCACATAATATCCTCTTCTTGTCCCCAAATTTCAATAGCACTCTCTGTCAGCTCGGGTTACAGGTTACGGTTACTACCATCACGAGACCGAAGCAAATGTTTTTAAGACACCAATTATTGAAATACTTTATTTACCAACAGAAGCACAAAGTCTACCACTCTCTAAGTCAAACACTATAGTGCGGTAAGGTGAAGTTTGGGAAATTAATCTTGATCGCGGTATATAGTCAGGTGGTACAACTCCCCATACAGGTAACAGTTTAAAACACGGACCGTTAATGTCACAGTGACGCCCCGGTGGCGCAGTGGTCTAAGGCGCTGGCCTCTGATCATTCGTCCGTAAGGGGTCCGGGTTCGAATCCCGGTGAGGCGTGGATGTTGTGTTTGTCTTACGGCACTGGCTCTCTCCCTTCTCTGGAACCAGTGACCCTAAATTAGGAACGGGCGACTGCTTATAGCCCATTGAGTTGCTCACGGTGGTCGTTGAACCTCCAATCAAAAAAAAAAAAAAAAGAAGCAGCTTTCCAAAAATACAAAGAACCGCAAACCGGCACTTACCGACTTACTCTAACCAACTGACTTAAAGGAGAGGAGATCATGCTGTCACTCCATTGAGCCAGTCACATAATATCCTCTTCTTACCCCCAAATTTCAATAGCACTCTCTGTCAGCTCCAGTTACAGGTTACGGTAACTACCATCACGAGACCGAAGCAAATGTTTTTTGAGACACCAAAAATTGAAATACTTTATTTACCAACAGACGCACAAAGTCTACCACTCTCTAAGTCAAACACTATAGTGCGATAAGGTGAAGTTTGGGAAATTAATCTTGATCGCGGTATATAGTCAGGTGATTCAACTCCCCATACAGGTAACAGTTTAAAACACGGACCGTTAATGTCACAGTGACGCCCCGGTGGCGCAGTGGTCTAAGGCGCTGGCCTCTAATCATTCGTCCGTAAGGGGTCCGGGTTCGAATACCGGTGAGGCATGGATGTTGTGTTTGTCTTACGGCACTGGCTCTCAACCATCCCTAGAACCAGTGACCCTAAATTAGGGACGAGCGACTGCTTATAGCCCATTGAGTTGCTCACGGTGGTCGTTAAACCTAAAACAAAAATATAAAAACAGCCGCAATCAGGGCTTTTATTCCTTATTTACGGACCCTGTAGCCAATCATTTTTTTTTCTTCGCTACTTGTCTGCTTGTTGCACAATTCTGTGCAACAGCGAAAAAAATTAAGTCCTGTTTTATTTTATTTTTTTTATTTTTTTTTTAGTCAGAACTAAGGCGTAAGAGAAAAAAAAATTAATATAAAAGACAAGACAAACAACACCTTGTTAGTTAGGGGGAAAGATATTCAGTACAAAAAAGATAAATGTTTTACGCAGCATTTTGCTCGGCCCTTAAAAGGGCCGTTCTTTTCCCCCTAAAACTCCTGATATTCAATTCTAGCTTTCTTCCCATGTGTGAAGAATAACTTCAATTTAGTCCCAGTTATTTTTAATTTTTTTTGGAAGTATAACTGTGAACTGGATTCTTTTCAGGAATTTTATTTAAAATAGCCTTCGGTCTTTTAAATTTGTCAGTATCATTGACAACATAATTAAGGGCCTCCCCAGACTAGAGGATTGGGATGTTTCTTGGCTTTCTCGTAATACCTTTGCGCTAGATCATACATAGTATAATGTATAGAGTTGATTCAAAAAGTAGTAATTGTACACCAAATTATACTCAAAATAGTATAACTATACTAAAAATCCGAAAATTCTTGGCGTAGAATAGAAATAAAAGTTTCCAAGCTTTCGCACATCAACCAGATGGCTTTCTCAAGGAAGGTAGACAGCTAACTGCAAACAGGATAATAGATTGTTTCAACACTTTAAACGCGGTGACATGACTAGACAATAAATGATTAGGAGCAAACGTGATATTTTGAAGAAACGAGGTCATGTTGGTTGGGCACGCGGTACTATGGTAGAAATCTCAGCATTATTTGAAGAATTGATTCCAAATACGTGGTAACTCCAGAGAGACGCTATCGTTGCAAGCCTCGCAGCTGGTCAAGATTTCCAAGGTTTCGCGAATGGCAGTAGATTTGGGTGTGGAGTATGAAGCTAATTTCTTTACATCACTCCATATAGGATCGGCGGACTTGAACTTGACTTCTCTTGATAGGGCAGTGGTCATTTTCCCGTCTCTTGTATCCCTTTTATGTTCGCGGATTGTAATTCCAAACGAACGTTTGGTCATTCCGATGTAGTATCGCCTGGAGCCGTCCGGATATTTTAGTGGGATGTACCGCGTGCCCAACCAACGTGACCTCGTTTCTTCGAAATATCACGTTTGTTCCTAATCATTTATTGTATAAGTCACCTCTTTCAAAGTGTTGAAACGTTCTATTATCCAGTTTGCAGTTAGCTGTCTACCTTCCTTGAGAAAGCCATCTGGTTGATGTGCGAAAGCTTGGAAACTTTTTATTTCTTTTCTACGCCAAGAATTTTCGGATTTTTAGTATAGTTATACTATTTTGAGTATAGAGTTGATATTTAGTATATTTTCAGATTGCCTACAGCAAGCCTTATATACCATCCATGCCAGCTCACAACACGTGCCTGCTTTCATTAGCTACGTGCTGTTGACGTCAAAAGTAGGATGTGGTCACAATAATGTGACTCGACTCTGTATAAAAATCTAAGAATACCTATGGAAGAACATAAGGCAGATATTAGAAACATTGCAAATAAGTACTGGGTTAGACAGGCAACTGGACACTCCATGAATTGGGACTCAACAAAAAATAATCACCTGCCAATCACACTTAATAAAAAAGAAACTTGAAGGGATGGAAATAGCAAGAAAAACCACTCTAAATGATAATTGTAGTGGGGTACTTCCAATTGAATGGCTATACAACGAATCCAGTCATAGTGTCCAGATGATGAACTAGGTTCTAGTTTGAAAATTTGACTGCAAAATACAGTCAAACCTGTGTATAAGAATTTGAAATGAGAGTCACAAACGTTTGATGTATGTGAACTTCATTACAACTACACAAGTAAACAAGAAAAATGACACCGAATTTTCGGGTGTAATAAGCACGTCTTTTGAATCCGTTCTGACGCAAATTAAACTTATCAAAGCTATTCAAAGTCAATGGAACCGGTGTGGAAAACAATAGATCTGACCAAAGAAAGAAGATTTTCAATCGGGTTTTTAATCCCTCAGATATTGCTGTAAACGGAATCGTGAGCTTACGCCCTCTGGTTGCAGACTTGTGCGTTAAGAAAAACATGAATTTATATGAGAAACATTTCGCACCTCTAACACAGAAAGAATTTTTCAAATCGAACTCTTAGAAACAGAGATATCGACAAAAATAAGATGTGACTTTACGTCCCCTGGTGGGAAAACCATGCATTATTTTAGGAAGAAAGTACTCTCAAAAGGTGTATATATACAAGCGGTATTGGTCGAAGAAAAAAAAAATTAGTCGAGTTTTCAGGAGCCCAGATTTTGCAACAAATACTTCAGAAGCAGAAATTAACACTTATGACCCCTGGTGGCCAAACCATTGTTTACCAAACATTAGAAATTATGTGAAAAATATTTTCCATCAGGTCTTGTATGCGATATAGGAAGAATTTTTCAAATCAGAGCTTTAGGAGCAGAAATAACGCAGAAAACGCAATTTACCTTTGTGCCCCCTAGCGGAAAGTTTTTGATTTACTTGAAAATTTTGAATTTATACGAAAAACATTTCGCATCGGTAACACTATCCAACAAAGAAGGAATTTTTTAAATCGTACTCTTAAAAGTAGAGATATTGATAAAAATAAGATATACATCTACGCCCCTTGACGTAGAAACCATGCATTTTTTCAAGAAGAACATTTTCCTAAAAGGTTTGTCGACATGAGTAGTATCGGTCAACAAACGACTTTTTTTTCAATCGAGATTTTAGAAGCTCATATTTTGCTGCGAATACAACAGAAGCGGAAATTCAGACTTACGCCACCTGGTGGCCAAACCATTTCTTACAAAAATTATAAATCATGTGCAAACGATTTCCCATCAGGAGCTGTATCCGGTGCAGAAAGAATTTTTGAAGTCGGAGATTTAGAAGCAGAGATATATTGGGAAACGCAATTTACATTTACGCCCCTTAGCGGAAAGTCTATGAATTACTTGAAAATTTTGAAATTATATGAACCACATGTCACACTACAAACACTATCCAACAAAGAATGAATTTTTCAAATCGTACACTTAGAAGTAGAGATATTGACAAAAATAAGATATAAATCTACGCCCCCTGGCGTAGAAACCATGCATTTTTTCAAGAAGAAAATTTTCCTAAAAGGTTTGTTGACATGAGTAGTATCGGTCGACAAACGACATTTTTTTTCAATCGAGAATTTAGAATATCATATTTTGCTGCAGATACAACAGAAGCGGGAATTAAGATTTACGATCCCTGGTGGCCAAACTATTTTTCGTACAGAAATAAGAAATTATGTGCAAACGATTTCCCATCAGGAGCTGTATCCGGTGCAGAAAGAATTTTTCAAATCGGAGATTTAGAAGCAGAGATATAGGGGCAAACGCAATTTACCGCTACGCCCCTAGCGGGAAGTCTATGAATTACTTGAAAATTTTGAAATTACATGAAAAACATGTCACACGGAAAACACTATCCAACAAAGAAGGAATTTTTCAAAGCGTACACTTAGAAGTTGAGATATTGACAAAAATAAGATATAAGTCTACGCCCCCTGGCGTAGAAACCATGCATTTTTTCAAGAAAATTTTCCTAAAAGGTTTGTTGACATGAGTAGTATCGGTCAACAAACGACGTTTTTTTTCAATCGAGAATTTAGAGCATCATATTTTGCTGCAGATACAACAGAAGCGGGAATTAAGATTTACGCCCCCTGATGGGCAAACTATTTTTCGCACAGAAATTAGAAATTATGTGCAAACGATTTCCCATCAGGAGCTGTATCCGGTGCAGAAATAATTTTTCAAATCGGAGATTTAGAAGCAGAGATATAGGGGAAACGCAATTTACCGCTACGCCCCCTAGCGGGAAGTCTATGAATTACTTGAAAATTTTGAAATTACATGAAAAACCTGTCACACGGAAAACACTATCCAACAAAGGAAGAATTTTTCAAATCGGACTCCTAGAAGTGGAGATATTGACAAAAATAAGATGTACATCTACGCCCCCTGGCGGAGAAACTGTGTAATATTTTAAGAAGAAAATATTCCGGAAAAGTTCATTGATGTGAGTGGCATCAGTCCAAGAAAGAAGTTTTTCAATCGATATTATAGAAGCTCCGATTTTATGGCAAATACATCAGAAGCAGAAATTAACACTTACGCCCCCTGGTGGCCAAAGTATTCTTTACCAAAAATTTGAAATTATATGCAAAAGAATTTCCATTAGGAGATGTATCCACTGAAGAAAAATATTTTCAAATCGGAGTTTTAGAAGAAGAGTTCTCGAGGAAATGTAATTTACTTTTACGCACCCTAGCGGAAAATCTATGCGTAATTTGAAAAGTAACTATATCTAAAATACTCTTCGATATAAATGAAATCGAAATTAAAAAAAAAAATTTCAATCGGATGTTTAGAAGCAAATATGTGGAATAAAACGTATTTTTGAATTCGACATCATCTGCATTTACGCCCTCTACCGGCAAAATTGTACATCGTAAAAAAAAAACGAAATGAAAGATCATCATTTGCATATTTCAAGCTTCCCAAGGTAAAAATAATTTTTCAATTCGGACAAAAAGTTGCAGAGATATCGTGGGTACAGACGGACGGACGGACAAACAGATATCAGAAGCACGATCTTTTTTTACAAAAGACGTGCTTTTTTGGGCTACTTTGGGATATTATGTAGGTCAATCAGAAAAAAAAGGGTTACAGATGCTGTAAAGCCTAGGGTTACCAACTGGTGAGGCGTGCCTCCTGCCCCTGCAGGGGAGGCGCCAGCCAATGTGCGCAATTATTTACTGTACGTGGATGAAAACGGACACCCCTCCAAATACAATGTGATAGTCCTCCTCACGCACAGGCTGTTTTTCCGGCACTCTCGTTTGTTTTCTGTCATCGTGCAAATAGCGTGCGTTGTGACTGTCGCCATACATTCTACACAATCTAGAACTAAACTATTCTATTTGATATTGAGAATGGACAGCTATTTGAAGAGAACTATAAATAGTGAAGAATCTTCAGACCAAAGTTAACTTAGTAATACACTGGTGTACAAAAATTGGGGACGAAGAGGAGAAATTAGCATAACAACGGAACGAGCAGGCAGAACGGACCGAAAGACCACTCAGGAGATAGACTAGGGTCCGGTACGGTAGGGCATGCACATATATGCAGCATGGCGTAGGGGGTGGCAGTGTCGGAAAGGTATAAAGCACACGGGCGGTGTACGCTCAGCAATTCGGTAAAAGCTATTGCATGGTGTACATCGGTTTGAACGACGTCGAGTTGCTGCCACCGTGTGATATGGCCAACAGGCAATCCAGTAGACGACATCTGGATGACTTAACCCGAGGCCGCGTCATTGGAAAGTTGGAAGAAGGTTGAAGTGTGACTAGTGTGGCCGAGGAGTTAGGGATCGCTCACAGCATCGTTTCACGAGCTTGGAGAGCATTTCAAACGACCGGAACAGCTGTCCGAGAGTTTAGCAGTGGTTGTCCACGAGCAACCACGGCGGCGGACAACGGGAATATTGTCCTACAGGAGAGAAGAGAAAGACGACAGACAGCGGGAGAAATCGCAAGGCACATGCAACAGACAACTGGACGTCCGTTATCGCGTTTTACCGTGGCCAGGAGGCTGCACAAAAGTGGTCTATTTGCACGACGACCAGTACGGGGTGTGCCATTAACGCCTGCTCATCGGAGACGGTGGTGCCAGGAACACAAGAACTGGACACATCAGCAATGGGGTCGAGTTCTGTATACGGACGAGAGCCGATTTAGTCTGACGAGCGATTCTGGACGTATACACATCTGGAGAGAGCAGAGAACACGCAATCACACCTCCAACATCATCGAAAGAGACCGGTTTGGAGGTAGCGAAGTTCTCGTTTGGGGCGGTATCATGCTTGGTAGCCGTACGGACCTCCACATCTTCCACGGAGGTTCAGTCACTGGTGTCCGCTATTGTACCGAGGTTCTCCTGCCTCACGTTCGTCTGTTTAGATGTACTGTGGGTTCTAAGTTCCTCTTCATGGACGACAACGCTACACCTCATCGTACAGTGGCTGTCGCAGAGCTGTTGGAGAGTGAAGATATTCAACGCATGGATTGGTCCGCAAGGTCTCCGGACCAAAATCCAATCGAACACGCGTGGGACCTTCTCGGGAGACGCTTGGCAGCACGTTACTAGCCGCCAGCAAAGGTTCCGCAGCTGCGATTGGCGCTACAAGAGGAATGGGCCGCGTTGCCTCAACAGCTCCTTGACAACCTCGTCCTCAGCATGGACAGACGTTGTAAATCCTGCAACGCAGTCAGGGGTGATCATATCCCCTAATAAAGACTGGATTTTTCTTGGCAGCCGCCTGTCACATGGACGTTCCTGTCTTCTGTCCAGTTGTGCTCGAAGCTACCTTTTGAATAAAGTGCCTTTGTATCCTTTGTATTCCTTGTTTGGACGGTTTTTCTCACTTGTCCCATATTCTTACATTTTGGGGATCTTATGGTATGATTTGATTCGATGTGGAGCACTCCTGCACGACGTTACATTCGAAAAACCGTCTCGTCCTTAATTTTTGCACGCCAGTATATGTGAAGTTACATATAATCTCATCTGTGACACACCTTACGATGTAGTCCGCGTCGACAAATATCCCGGGTCAGACAACACATACTCATTTCAGCTTATGTATCGTTTTAGCAGAACACGGTTAGCGAATAGCGGTAAAATCTTTAGGTATGCTTAGCTTACTTAGTTTATTAACAGAAAGAGGAAGAGAATAATTTGCCCTGGTAATAATAAAAGAGATGCATCACTAAATGGTATGTAACAGCATGTTATGTTAATTACAAACTCAATTTATAAGGCTCATTTGAGGAATATTTTCTTCTCCAGTCTGACAAACTGACATTCAATTAACTTTACTAACCGTTAATTAATTTAAGAGACTAACACCTCACCTTGGCTTCCACCTCCGAAATAGTAATTAAAACCAACACGATTATTGTATGATCAGGAAAAAAAAATCAACTACTCCATTACAGATGAAGCAGCTTTTGCCGCCCCGGTGGCGCAGTGGTCTAAAACGTTGGCCTCTGATCATTCGTCCGAACGGGGTCCGGGTTAGAATTCCGGTGAGGCATGGATGTTGTGTTTGTCTTACGGCACTGGCTCTCTCCCTTCCCTGGAACCAGTGACCCTAAATTAGGGACGGGCGACTGCTTATAGCCCATTGAGTTGCTCACGGTGGTCGTTAAACCTCCAATCAAAAAAAAAAGAAAAAAAAAAGATGCAGCTTCCCAAAAATACAAAGAACCGCAAACCGGCACTTACCGACTTACTCTAACCAACTGACTTAAAGGAAGGAGATCTTGCTGTCACTCCATTGAGCCAGTCACATAATATCCTCTTCTTACCCCCAAATTTCAATAGCACTCTCTGTCAGCTCGAGTTACAGGTTACGGTTACTACCATCACGAGACCGAAGCAAATGTTTTTTGAGACACCAATTATTGAAATACTTTATTTACCAACAGACGCACAACGTCTACCACTCTCTAAGTCAAACACTATAGTGCGGTAAGGTGAAGTTTGGGAAATTAATCTTGATCGCGGTATATAGTCAGGTGATTCAACTCCCCATACAGGTAACAGTTTAAAACACGGACCGTTAATGTCACAGTGACGCCCCGGTGGCGCAGTGGTCTAAGGCGCTGGCCTCTAATCATTCGTCCGTAAGGGGTCCGGGTTCGAATACCGGTGAGGCATGGATGTTGTGTTTGTCTTACGGCACTGGCTCTCAACCATCCCTAGAACCAGTGACCCTAAATTAGGGACGAGCGACTGCTTATAGCCCATTGAGTTGCTCACGGTGGTCGTTAAACCTAAAACAAAAATATAAAAACAGCCGCAATCAGGGCTTTTATTCCTTATTTACGGACCCTGTAGCCAATCATTTTTTTTTCTTCGCTACTTGTCTGCTTGTTGCACAATTCTGTGCAACAGCGAAAAAAATTAAGTCCTGTTTTATTTTATTTTTTTTATTTTTTTTTTAGTCATGAACTAAGGCGTAAGAGAAAAAAATTAATATAAAAGACAAGACAAACAACACCTTGTTAGTTAGGGGGAAAGATATTCAGTACAAAAAAAAGATAAATGTTTTACGCAGCATTTTGCTCGGCCCTTAAAAGGGCCGTTCTTTTTCCCCCTAAAACTCCTGATATTCAATTCTAGCTTTCTTCCCATGTGTGAAGAATAACTTCAATTTAGTCCCAGTTATTTTTAATTTTTTTTGGAAGTATAACTGTGAACTGGATTCTTTTCAGGAATTTTATTTAAAATAGCCTTCGGTCTTTTAAATTTGTCAGTATCATTGACAACATAATTAAGGGCCTCCCAGACTAGAGGATTGGGATGTTTCTTGGCTTTCTCGTAATACCTTTGCGCTAGATCATACATAGTATAATGTATAGAGTTGATTCAAAAAGTAGTAATTGTACACCAAATTATACTCAAAATAGTATAACTATACTAAAAATCCGAAAATTCTTGGCGTAGAATAGAAATAAAAGTTTCCAAGCTTTCGCACATCAACCAGATGGCTTTCTCAAGGAAGGTAGACAGCTAACTGCAAACAGGATAATAGATTGTTTCAACACTTTAAACGCGGTGACATGACTAGACAATAAATGATTAGGAGCAAACGTGATATTTTGAAGAAACGAGGTCATGTTGGTTGGGCACGCGGTACTATGGTAGAAATCTCAGCATTATTTGAAGAATTGATTCCAAATACGTGGTAACTCCAGAGAGACGCTATCGTTGCAAGCCTCGCAGCTGGTCAAGATTTCCAAGGTTTCGCGAATGGCAGTAGATTTGGGTGTGGAGTATGAAGCTAATTTCTTTACATCACTCCATATAGGATCGGCGGACTTGAACTTGACTTCTCTTGATAGGGCAGTGGTCATTTTCCCGTCTCTTGTATCCCTTTTATGTTCGCGGATTGTAATTCCAAACGAACGTTTGGTCATTCCGATGTAGTATCGCCTTGGAGCCGTCCGGATATTTTAGTGGGATGTACCGCGTGCCCAACCAACGTGACCTCGTTTCTTCGAAATATCACGTTTGTTCCTAATCATTTATTGTATAAGTCACCTCTTTCAAAGTGTTGAAACGTTCTATTATCCAGTTTGCAGTTAGCTGTCTACCTTCCTTGAGAAAGCCATCTGGTTGATGTGCGAAAGCTTGGAAACTTTTATTTCTTTTCTACGCCAAGAATTTTCGGATTTTTAGTATAGTTATACTATTTTGAGTATAGAGTTGATATTTAGTATATTTTCAGATTGCCTACAGCAAGCCTTATATACCATCCATGCCAGCTCACAACACGTGCCTGCTTTCATTAGCTACGTGCTGTTGACGTCAAAAGTAGGATGTGGTCACAATAATGTGACTCGACTCTGTATAAAAATCTAAGAATACCTATGGAAGAACATAAGGCAGATATTAGAAACATTGCAAATAAGTACTGGGTTAGACAGGCAACTGGACACTCCATGAATTGGGACTCAACAAAAAATAATCACCTGCCAATCACACTTAATAAAAAAGAAACTTGAAGGGATGGAAATAGCAAGAAAAACCACTCTAAATGATAATTGTAGTGGGGTACTTCCAATTGAATGGCTATACAACGAATCCAGTCATAGTGTCCAGATGATGAACTAGGTTCTAGTTTGAAAATTTGACTGCAAAATACAGTCAAACCTGTGTATAAGAATTTGAAATGAGAGTCACAAACGTTTGATGTATGTGAACTTCATTACAACTACACAAGTAAACAAGAAAAATGACACCGAATTTTCGGGTGTAATAAGCACGTCTTTTGAATCCGTTCTTGACGCAAATTAAACTTATCAAAGCTATTCAAAGTCAATGGAACCGGTGTGGAAAACAATAGATCTGACCAAAGAAAGAAGATTTTCAATCGGGTTTTTAATCCCTCAGATATTGCTGTAAACGGAATCGTGAGCTTACGCCCTCTGGTTGCAGACTTGTGCGTTAAGAAAAACATGAATTTATATGAGAAACATTTCGCACCTCTAACACAGAAAGAATTTTTCAAATCGAACTCTTAGAAACAGAGATATCGACAAAAATAAGATGTGACTTTACGTCCCCTGGTGGGAAAACCATGCATTATTTTAGGAAGAAAGTACTCTCAAAAGGTGTATATATACAAGCGGTATTGGTCGAAGAAAAAAAAATTAGTCGAGTTTTCAGGAGCCCAGATTTTGCAACAAATACTTCAGAAGCAGAAATTAACACTTATGACCCCTGGTGGCCAAACCATTGTTTACCAAACATTAGAAATTATGTGAAAAATATTTTCCATCAGGTCTTGTATGCGATATAGGAAGAATTTTTCAAATCAGAGCTTTAGGAGCAGAAATAACGCAGAAAACGCAATTTACCTTTGTGCCCCCTAGCGGAAAGTTTTTGATTTACTTGAAAATTTTGAATTTATACGAAAAACATTTCGCATCGGTAACACTATCCAACAA
Source organism: Macrothele yani (assembly GCA_039090855.1). Lineage (NCBI taxonomy): Eukaryota > Metazoa > Arthropoda > Arachnida > Araneae > Macrothelidae > Macrothele > Macrothele yani. Next base: position 217,322,864 of record CM077034.1, read on the forward strand.
AGAAGGAATTTTTTAAATCGTACTCTTAAAAGTAGAGATATTGATAAAAATAAGATATACATCTACGCCCTTGACGTAGAAACCATGCATTTTTTCAAGAAGAACATTTTCCTAAAAGGTTTGTCGACATGAGTAGTATCGGTCAACAAACGACTTTTTTTTCAATCGAGATTTTAGAAGCTCATATTTTGCTGCGAATACAACAGAAGCGGAAATTCAGACTTACGCCACCTGGTGGCCAAACCATTTCTTACAAAAATTATAAATCATGTGCAAACGATTTCCCATCAGGAGCTGTATCCGGTGCAGAAAGAATTTTTGAAGTCGGAGATTTAGAAGCAGAGATATATTGGGAAACGCAATTTACATTTACGCCCCTTAGCGGAAAGTCTATGAATTACTTGAAAATTTTGAAATTATATGAACCACATGTCACACTACAAACACTATCCAACAAAGAATGAATTTTTCAAATCGTACACTTAGAAGTAGAGATATTGACAAAAATAAGATATAAATCTACGCCCCCTGGCGTAGAAACCATGCATTTTTTCAAGAAGAAAATTTTCCTAAAAGGTTTGTTGACATGAGTAGTATCGGTCGACAAACGACATTTTTTTTCAATCGAGAATTTAGAATATCATATTTTGCTGCAGATACAACAGAAGCGGGAATTAAGATTTACGATCCCTGGTGGCCAAACTATTTTTCGTACAGAAATAAGAAATTATGTGCAAACGATATAGGTCTCGGCGTTGAGTCTACCAGGAATTGCGACCAAGGGTACCGTGCCATACCAGGAGAAACACCCCTATAGCTTCGTTCCACCGCTGCCGAACTTCACAGTTGGCACAATACGTTCCGGCAGGAGGCGTTCTCCAGGCAGACGCCAAACCCAGACCCTGCCATCAGAACCTTAGGTACCAGAGGTGAACCTTGATTCGTCGCTCCAGAAAACCTCTTTTCACTGTTCAATGGTCCACTGTCGGCGTTCTTTGTACCACGTTAGCCGAGCAGCGCTGTTGGACTTGGTGATCAAAGGCTTGTGGGCGGCAGCACGTCCCTGATAACCAAGCAGATGGGCTTCCTTACGGATGGTATTCATCGAAAGAACACTCCCGGATGCCTGTTGAAACTCCTCGTAGATGTGGCCCTTCGTTTTGGTGCGGTTCTTCCGAATTTCTCTGGCCAACACCCATCGTTCCTCTGACTCCCAGTTTTGTGGGTCTGCAGGGTCGGGGCACATTCCGACAGTCACCTTTCATCTTCCACTTGCCAATCACGTAGGCCACTTTTGATTTTGGGTACTTCAACTTGCTGGATATGTCACGTATAGATCGGCCATTTCTGTGATACCCGCCGATTACACCTTTTTCGAAATCAGAGA